>OMNM01002682.1:0-10053 GCA_900302745.1 Parablennius parvicornis | reverse complement strand
AACAGTGCTTTTTCTAGAAAATGTACATTTACTCCATCGTCAGAATCACAAGTGGAGAGACATTTTTTTTCTTACAAACAGATACTGAGTGATGAAGATGAACAAAATGATGAAGAAAGACAGCGATAAGGAGCATCAATGTCTACAGCGTATTGTCCTCACAGCATGCATGAGATGTTGTAATATATGAACACAGCAACTATAAGAAGAAAACTACATCGTATGTATGGTGCTTGCTAACAAAAAGGTGAAGACAGTACTGCTATTACAACCAATACTTCTCAGCTTCGTTACCACAGAGTCTTAGGGAAAATGTCTGTCTTTCCATTTTGAAAACTTCTTTACTGAGGCTGTTCATTCTCTCATCCTTGTTGGATCCCTGTTAAGCTATTTCCTTGTTATAGAATTCTTGCCGGCTCTCAGCTGTATTTTGAAAAGGGAACATATCCTGGGAATTGAGATCAGATGGTAGGTTACATAAATATTCCATTTGAAGGTTGTATTCAATGTCAAAACCAAGAATTGCTTTTATATCTTTGACTACTTTGATTCCAGGGTAACCCCACAAGATGTGATAATGGTCATCACATCATTACATTGTCTACAGCTTCCTCAAATTCAGGTCTGCCAATCTGTTGATATTTTTTTGGGGGGGGTTATGAAAAATCTGATAATATTCCTTCATGCAAAATCCCTCCACTGCCCTGAACTGGTCATGGAGGAATTAATCTGACATTTGTTTAACCTCTCATCTTTTTCCAGTGTTATATTTGCTTCTTTCTCCCAACTACATATAATATGTAATGATGAAGTTTTTTTGTGTAAAATTGCAAGCATAAATAAAATCTAGAAATCCCTCTGTAATAGCTTTTGCCCATATATGCATCAATAATAATGTTTATGAGGTCCCTTTTACAAGTCTCAAGTATTTTAATGTTTCTGTGAAAATGGTGCCTGAGCCGTAAGTATCTGTTAAAAATCCTTGTTTGTCTAAATCGTGTTTTTCCTGCAGGTGCTGGAAACTGTCCAACCCAGTATCAGATGAAATTACACAGTATGAAGTAATGCTTTTTTGAGTTATTCCTTTAAATCCCAAATCAAGCTGTGCTGGTCTGAAGTCCCTGTCATGTTCACCCAACCTCAATAATTGTGCATTCCTTTCTAAGAGTGGATTGTAGACCTCTTTGAACCAGATGTTGAGGGGAGCTTTTCTAGGTCACTTAAATTACTTTTGAGTGGATCGTTTTGAGACTTTTATCACAAAGCAAATATTGGAAAGGATTATTGAGTTTTTTCAGTTCTGGTTCTTTCCAGTCTGCTTCATGGCCATCATCACATCAGTAGATGACATAATAAAGTTGTGCTGCTTTGTAGTAGCTCTCTAGACATGGTAGTGACATCCCTCCTTTATCTTTTGATAAGTGTAAGGTTTTATAGCGTACCATGGTTTATTAATGGTTCTCCCATATAAACCTGGAGATGATCTGATTACACTCATTGAACTGTTTAGCTAGTATTTCCACTGACAGAGACTGGAAGAGGAAGAAGAGTTGGGGGAGAACAATTATCTTTATAATTTCTATTTGGTATAAAAAGTGTCAGGGGAGACAAGTCATTTTTAATCTTGTTTGTGATGGTACCGCACTTTGCATCAGATATTTCTTTTAAAGTCTTAGGAACAGAATCACTTAAATATGTCATAATTTTAGAATTCCAATTCATTTTAAATGTTTTGCATTTGTCTATATATTTTCTTTTGTTTCCACATCTGGCTCCCTGCTCCTGCACATCCTGACTTTAGGAAAGTTATATGCAGTCTAGATTCTTCTTTTCATCATATCCCCACAACATCCTTTTTTTTTTTTTTTTTTTCTTTCAGCTGCCACTGTGCTGTAACTCCCCATTCCTCAATGATTCCTGATGGGCCATTTTTCTATTTTGTGAAGCTATTAGGATCTCGCCACAAGGCCTGGCATAGAGCAGCGTGATCGTCTTGTTCTTTATAAAGAGAATAATATCACAGACTCCTCTTTTAATAACTCCGATCAGTGGTTTTAAAACTCGAGGTGAAGCCTAACCTGCGGCCCGCTCCAGATAACAATGGTGCCTCGAGAAGACACCTTGCTGTAAATTCCAATTAGAGGGGATATTACATTTCTGCAGAGGTGTAATTTACTTTGAGAAAGGTGTTCAGCTGTTTAGCCTGCTGGGCTGGGTAAAGCTGGCTCCCGTGGGGATGTCAGGTTCACCCTTCAGTCTGGATCTTGAGTGAGGAAGGAGAATAAAGGGAAAGAAAAATCATGACGTGAGAGAGGCATGACAATGCATGCAATCATGGTGAATTTTTTATTTTCATTTTTTTTTTTTTCATTTTTGGGGGGCAATAATATCACACAAAGTGAGTAGAGACTGCTGAAGCACAGCTCTCTAATGGCTGCTTTATGTGACATTGATACTCTCTTCTCCTCTAGAGATGGCATACACAGGACAGAGTACTCTACTTTTAAAGCAAACTCTCACAGATGCTGCACGGATATCACATCCAGTTACTTCAGCAAGAGATCACAGGGCAGCTGGAGCTGAAAATGCCCTGTGGATACAATATGTGCTCGGCTTCAAAGAACACTGCAAAATAATTAGAATTTGTTTGAACCCTTTAAATGTTTTAATCATGATAAAGGATTAATACCTCATACTTTGACATTGTTCATAACCATTGTTAGGGAGAACTTTTTTTTGAAGTAACACATTAGTTTAACATGAATACTTTTTGCCTTGATAAAGTCCATCTACTCGCATCCGCAGAACAAAATGATTCACTACGGTGCACATTCGCAGTAGCAGCGTTTCAGAAAAGCGGCATTTGGGAGGGTTTATGAAAAGTGGTAGACAGAGTTGAAGCAGTTTTTAAAAAGTTCCACCTTCAGGGCCATTTTCAAAAAGTTTTCAGTGGCTCCCCGAGCACCATTGTAGTGTAAACTCACCCTCAAAACGAGGCCCTCAAAGCACAACTACATTAATGTCGTCCATTTAAGTATCTGTATTTGTCCTCAATGACATTGTTATTGCAACACTCCACTACATCACAGTGTGTTCACATGACATTGTGCAGTCAAAGTCTGGAGCATAACCTCCATCCATAAATAAAATACTTTCAAGATGAAGGCAGACAACTTTTAAATTGCTATACAGTTACGCTTTGTAAGGTTGCAGATACTTTTGTTGATACTCTCAAGAGTACTACTGAAAGGTGCAATTCACCTTAACAAGCTATTATAACAAGATAGAATATAAAATCGACAGGATTGATCTCGTTTTAAAGTCTGTGGGATGCAGTGACGTTGTTGTATACATTATAAGGCAAAGTAAGAAAAGGCAAATTTATTCATAGAGTGCCATTCAAACAAAAGCCAGTTCACAGTGCTTTACAAGGTTATAATAAATAAATAAAAAAGAAATATATGAAAGCTTTACCAAGATATAAAAGAAATACATTAAAGCAAGCTATGAAGAATCTTAATTTTGATCTCCAAAGCTTTAAGTACTTTACTGAGTGTTTCTCACAACCACAGACCATACAGTCCACTTTGAGACCATTATAAATGCTCGAAGTACGTCAAAAGTAATACTGAGACCTGACATTTTGCTCCATTGCTAGTATCTGAAAAAGGAGATGAAGGTGTTCATGAGACTGTAATTGTAGTAAATTAGATGGTCACCAACTTTTAAAATCAAGAAAAATTTGAATAGTTTGATTATTCGATGGAAAGGGGTGTTAAGAGTTGAGCCGCTACATTGACCACTTTAAATCAAGAAATTTCACAAACTTTGGTCTCATTGTTGATGACTGCTCATAAATTGTGAGTCTTCTCTTCTAAAATCTTGTATTGATAAAAAAAACATCCTAGATTTAACCTTCAGTCATTTTCTTCTTCTCAGGAATTAGGAGGAAAAACACTGGGTAAAACGCTCTTCCTTCTGAACCCAGAACTCCCCTCCTGCTGTGTTTCCCCCGAAGCTCTCTGGTAAGCTCGGAGCGGCCCAACCCACATCGATTCAGATGAATCATGGTTTATGTAACTCATATAAAACCTCAGGGTTGGCTGGTTGGGTGGGCAGATGGCGTTTCCCAAGGTCAGGAAACTAGATCCATGACAAAGTGGCAAAGTGTCAGGCAACTGTCCTGCTACATATGTGTCTTTGGAGAGACAGGAAGCCTGACGGAAACCCTGTGTGCGCTGCAGCCCGCAGCGTTCCAGTTTAATGCTTTAACGAGGATTAATCGCTGACAGAGCCGTTACGCTGGAGTGCAGATAAGCCGTGATGTTGTTGACGAAGGACGAAGGACCGTTGCCTTTGTTGTTGAGTCAAGAGGAATGAATGGCGGGGCGGCTTCAGAGATGCATTAGCTTCTCAGTCTTTGTTTTTACAAAAGTAAATACTCTTAAGGAAGAAAAAACGAGACATTCAGGCCTGTTTTTCTTATGCAGAAGAGGGAATCTATTCAAATTGCCACTTAATATGTTGTGATCTGATTACAGGAACTGATCTGCTTAATGGACAAACAAAAACGTTTTTTCAAAATGAAAGCTGTAAGCAGCCTTTGTCGGGACCTGAACTCTGGCCTGTTGGGTTGTCGGTCCAATCATGGCCTCCACCTTAATCATAGCCCTGTTTCCAGCAGGTGGCATTATGCCCATTCATTGTAACAGCGTTATGGCTGTGATCAGATCTGGACTCTAACGCAACATGTACAGTTTGAGCCTAAGCAAACAATGTTGAAGGTATTTACTGTATACTTTCTAATGGATGGAAAATATTAAAGTTTGTGGTATTGCCACAAAAATAAAATGCAAAAAATTGTTCGATTTCAGTCAGGGGTGTCAGCTCATGACTTTTATGTTTTGATGAGACAATCAAGAGAGATTTGGTTTGATCTCTCTTTGACATTCCTCCAGGCCTTTGTAGTCATTGGTAATATTAGTAATTCTAGGTGGTGCTAGAGAGCACATTTTGGCACTTTGGGAATTCATTTTTACATTTTCTGAAGAGTCCTGATGCGTGTGGTGAATTTGGTGAGCTTTCAAGCATTGTTTAGGGGGCCAAATTTGATGTCAATGCCACGTCAGTAGAAGAAACTAAGAAATACTGCAACAGGGTAATCTCCTGCCAAAAGTGATGACTTATACTCGACATTAAGCCATTTTCATGTTTAGTTCTGAAGGTGTCGACAGAGTTTCAAAACACACACAAACATTGTGGGGTTCTTTTCTGTTTAAGTTGTGGATTTTGTGTTTCTGTTGTAGGTTTTACGTTTGTTTTTCTCTTAAATTACTGTTGTGGCTTTTGTATTCACAGCATTTATATTTTTGGGTACTGTCTTTACATTTCTGTTGCAGCTTTCGTGTTTGCGGCTTTTAAATTTGTGGCTTTTGTGTTTGTGTTGCAGCTTTTATATTTTGGGTTTCTGTGTTGTGGTTCTTGTGTCGTAAGTTTTGTATTTGTGTATTACATTTTCTATTTACGATGTAGAATTTGGGTTTCTGTTGCAGATTTTTTAATTTGTGATGTTTTTAAATGTACTTAATTGAATTTGTGTTTTTTGTATTTGTTGGTTCTGTCTTTGTATTTGTGTTGCAGCTTTTGTATTGTAATGCGGCTTTGGGTTTTGTCACTTTTTGATTTGTGGTTTTTATAATTGACTTGCAGCTTTTGTATTTTTGTTGTGGACCCTGGCTCACAGCTTCATCTTCAGTGTGAAAAATTCCCCGTCTGAATGTTGCTGTCACTTAATGGAGTTACAGGAATACTTTGAAGCGCTTAAGACGTGTTTTGAAGCCTTGGCAGAAAGTCTTTGAACAATGTAATAGCTTCAGGATCGAAGCTATCATGACTCAGGGTAAACAATGCATGCAAGCAACACGTAACGTGAGGGAAAAGTAGAAGCAGCATGCGAGACAGAGTCCTACTCATTAGCCGTAAACTCGCCGTCGCTGATGATGTGGATATTGCCAATTGCTACTCTCACTTTCCAAATCTGCCTCCGAAGAAACAGTCTATCCTTTTCTTATCATCTAGGGTTTAAGGAGTGCTGAAGGAACCACGCGGCCGCCTTCTGCTCGCGCACCTTTTTCCATTTATCCTTTCAATGGTGATCTCCTGTGACGGCTGTGCTGATGAGATGTAACGATGACGGATACGCAGATCTGTCTTCCGCTCTGCTCTTAATGTGCGGCCTCATCTCTGCAGATGAAAATGGATAGATTTGGGTTGTCGGTGATGATTTTTTTCTTTTCTTTTTTCTTTAAAAGAGTCCCACGTTATGAACTGAGAATGAAAACTGCTCTCATCAATAAATACGTGGGGGAAGTCTCCTGGCTGAAAACAGCATTGGAGTTAAAGGAAAATACAAACCCTGCTTCTGTTTCTGTGGGAGATGTAATGCACAAGGCAGAGATGGAGTGAATTTCTAGGATTTACATGGAAGTACAGTATCCTGCCACCATTTGTATCTGTCGCTTATGCAGGTAGCACCTGGGCTGAAAAATGTGTCCTGTATGGGTTAGTCGTTGTGTTCTATAATGGCTCCATGCCAAATATCGTGTGGATTTAATGTTGCCTCATAAATTTCTTATGGTTACTACATGGGGATGATTTAGGCTGAAATATAGAGTAAATATGTGTGTCCGCTATGTCACCATATTTAAACCATATTTAAACCATATACGGGGTTACCCATGTATGAGTAACCCCATTATATACTATATTCTAACAATATATCGGCCTATATGGTATTGATTGTGTTTGCCCAAGTCTTACACACATGGCTTGACCAAGTGGACCCATTGGGTAATCACCCACATTTAGCCCATAAATTGATAACCTTTTTGTGGTACCAGTATTGATTGCCCATTCTGAGCCCATTTCCAATTATTGAACTAACTCAAACCAATAAAGGAAGCTCTCATGAGTGAACCTATATGGGCTTTGCCCATTTAGGCCCCAGCGAGGCTGCTTATTTTTAGATAAGTGCCCACATGCTGAATGACAAAATGGTAAATGGATTTCACTTACAGTATACAGCACTTTTCCACCACCTGAGCCGTCCCAACGCACTTCATACTTTGAATCACATTCACCCATTCACGCACCAATGGAGGTGGCTTTTATGCAAGGTGCTCAATTCATCCACTCTGAGGAATTTGGGATTCAGTATCTTGCTCCTGGGGATAGGAGGAAATAGGGAATCAAACCCGAAACCTTCCGACTGAGAGTTATCCACTCTACCATCCATACCACAACCGCTGGCACTCAAGTAGCCCAGCCATAATGTGTTGCCGGAGGATGCATGTTGGCTGGGTAGCTGCATTGCAGATTGTGTTCTTAGAGTTGTCAAAGAAAATTAACTTAAATCAACACAGTGTGGAAGCAGTGTTTCTGATGCACAGAACTTTCTTTTTTTTTTTTTTGTTCTGTGAAGCTGGAGAGCAGGCTAACGAAAAAAAAAAAAACCCCAGCATATTTGGGAGAAAATGTATTATGCTGTTTGTACCTCTGCCCCATGAATCAGCAGCAGAGATTTCCTCTACATCAGGATTCTCTGCAGCATTAAATTATATGGCTGCAAGAGCAAGCAGCCTTTAACACATGAACAGGGTCCTAAATATACATAGCACATAAAGCTGGCATTTATTTTTTTTTTAATTTTGGGGGGGAGGCGTTTGTTTGCCTAGCTCCAGGGGAGGTTTGTTCCAGGAATATATTATTGTCAGCAAAAGCTCTTTCTTTTAGATATATCTGCAGCATGACATCATTAACCAGGTTCACAATCAGAAGCAGATATATTTAACTCGGTAATGAAGAGAAACAGATTATTTTCTCTTCCCTTGGTATAAAAAGAACTACAGAGGAGTACAAAAACCTTGTGTTGATCAAAGGCACTTAAAAGGGGAAGACGGCTTCTTATTCAATCCAATCCCTCAGAAACGACCTAGAGGTACCAATTTATTACATGAATGCAGAGATAAACGTGTAAGACACGTGAACTTCATAACACGGTGTAATTACCGCACCAGGAAAAGATTCCGTGAGCACAACGGCCTCTTCTTACAGCATTCAGAGTGTGAGAAAGAAGTGGTTTCTGGTAACTATTAAACACGTGTCCTAGTTTATTCATTAAAATGTAACTTTTCTAAAGCTGACATTTCACGATAATGCTGGAAATGGACTTGTGTTCTTGAAATATATAAAAAAAACAATCAGGGTCAATAAACTGTCTGAGGCCACGAGACAAGAATGTATCACACCAACAACCAACTTGGCAGCTGGGAACATTATTATTCTAGAAAATGTTATCTTGTCAAACATAAGGGCCGTGGGCCAAAAGCGACCTGCAAGAGGTTGTTTTTCTTTCAAAGTCGCAGACATAGCACAAGTTAGGTTTTGAATACTAACAGCTACAAAGTGTAATTCATTTTTTTTTTTTTTTTTAAGAAATTGGTTTTCTTTGAATTTTCTACAATTTGATGGTTCCGCACGGATCTTATATTTGACATCTCTGTGACATGACCAGCGTTCCCCCCTCAAACATCAAGTTCAATAAACCATCAAGGACTCAGAGCTAACTGGAAGTATAATATAATTTTTTCCACAAAGCAAAAAAAATAACCTTAAATATTTTTTATCTGTACATTTGGCAAAAACTTATAGAGTTTGACAACCACTGAATGAAGTGGGATTCTCTATATGTGATTAGCCAGAAGTTCCTCATTGGTTTACATGCAAAACAATTGGTTACAAGTAGAAGAAAGGTGATGATCTCTTAATTAATCCTATTTATTTCATTTGAAATGTTAAAATGTTTTCCAAACTTGAGTCTGCAGTGAAACACTGAAAATAGCCATGTGTGGATATGTCTGTTTGTCATTAGATGAAAAGGGCTAGGCTTTCTGGGATGTTTTTCTTTTCTTTTTTTTTTTTTAAATTATGTACTCTGTAGCAGTGAACAAAAAAAAGATCACAAATACAAGCCCTTTGCTATATCATCACAAAAAGGCAAGTTTTCAGTCAACCTTACAAAAACAGCTATAAATAAAATATGTATTCTGGGGGTCTATTATCACTGGTGGAACAGTACACATTTGAAGCCATGGTGAATATTTACAGATAAGATATGTTTAGTATGTTTTCTCATCCCACAAGATGAGCATGAGATTTTTTTTTTTTTCCCTGAGCCTCACAGGTCGTCGTTTCTAATGTGACCTCCAAACAATTTGCCCCTCTCCAGTCTCTCCAATGTTGTGTACACAGGGCTTAAATGAGGTTGTTATTTGTTATTTAGTTCAACTTTTTGTCTCACTGACTTCTCTGAAACAATATTGTTGTACAGCACTGTAATTTAGTGGCCAATGGGGAAGCACTTTTATATTTCTTGGATAAAAAACAACTGGTTGCATTTATTTGAGTTGTACAAAATCTGATACTGTTGAAAGTTTGATGATTGAGGGGAAACTGAGAATTAAATGGATGAACTGACAGAGACACTGTTCTTTTGGATGTTTAGGAGGGAATAAAGGAGTATTTCACCAAGCTTGTAGTATTTCTTCTCTAAAGATACTTCCAAATATAACACATTAACATCTGTAAAACTAACCTCTCGATAAAGATGTTTACAGTGGAGGCAAACTACATAAGTAAGAATTTCTGGGCAACTAATTTGAGTCATCACTTAGGATTAAACCCAGATTAAAGCTGGCTCGAGGCCAAAATATTAACCACAGAAAGAAATACACAAGATAAGGAAGAAGGTTATTCACAGGAGCCGCTTATCCATATATTCATATTTTCTATTGTCTTGGACACTTTAATCCATCATTGTGTGGAATTGGAGTCGCGTCCCTGCCCTGAATCTCACAGGCACACGCCGTATATCTGCAATGTCATCGGGAGAGAGTGTGAAGTCGGTCCGAGAGGGACAGACTATAAATACAATGACAGAACCTGCGCCGATTCCCCTCTGATTCATTTTTAGCAAACTGCTGGGAGGGGGTGGGG
>OMNM01002681.1:1269-14480 GCA_900302745.1 Parablennius parvicornis | reverse complement strand
CATGGAAAAGGCCAGGCTGGTATTTGTTCCAAGACCTTCTCAGTGGTGTCAAACACATTTTAGTTCAGGGGCCACATACAGCCCAGTTTCAGCTTGAGTGGGCCGGACTGATTAAACTGTGCAATAAGGCCCTTCAAAATTAAAACTTTGATGGTTTTCTATTGTGACATCAATATTTTGACAAAACCAAAGAATAACTATGGAAAGAAACTACAATCTCGACATAAAGCCAATTTTAGTGAATTATGATGCAAAATACAGTGAAATGTCCAGAAAACTTTCCTATAGCTGTTGCATTATGCATGTTTTTACGAACTACCTAACAGCATGACTTTGAGGCTAGTTTGATAGTATCGAGGTCACCATCTTTTATGGCAGCATCACTGATATGTCAGCTGAGACCTCAGTGTTGTGTTGTGTCTGCTGCTCTGAAGATATTAGTTTTTAAAAGGGTCCTATTATGCAGTTTTTGAATATTGTATAATATGAGCTGCATTCAGAATCTGTTGTGTCTGTGTGAACTGGACTGTCTCTGCTACACATGCTCATCTTGAGAAGAAGAAGTACTTCCTCTAATGGTGTCATGTGCGAGAGCACAGCTTTCTCATTGTAGGAGGGACAAAGGGAGGGGCTACCTAGATTGGGATTGGCTAAACCCCCGATGACACAAAACAGGGTTTGATTTCTGATTGGCTCGTTGGACTACACACTTTTTAAAAACTTTTAAACAAGCCAGGGAGAGAGTTGACAGATTTTCTTTACTTTTGGGGTGTCATTCCTAGGTATGTGGACACATATTAGGGTTGGAAAAGTATTAGAATGTGATTTTTACATAATATGACCCCTTTGAAATAATGATAAAAAAAAAAAAAAAAAAAAAAATCTATGTTTCATTTCAAATATTTACAGTTTGCTGTTTGATTGAAATTTAAAAAAAAAAAAAAATCAATGTTTCATTTCAAATATTTACAGTTTGCTTGGTGGTTAGATTGGAGCCTCCTGTGGGCCGGTTTTTGCCCACGGGCTTCATGATTTACTCTGCATTAAGCTTTTGAACAACATGTTGGTATTGTATTAGTATTGGCAATAGCAGTTATGGTTTTATTTGGTATCACTTAGTCACTTAATTTCCCTGTGCATTGATAGCAAAAACTTCCCTATTAAAACTAGTGAGGATGACAGATTAGAGTCAACAACAAACACTCCCTGAGACTTCATATGACCCGTACCACTTGTGTCAGAGTCCCTTTAAGCTCTTCAAGTACAACACATATAGTAAAAAGAGTGCGGCCTTAAAATAGCGCCGCCATCAAACACAGTTGGTTTGCTGTGGAAGAGCGGCTAATGTTAGCATGCTAACTAACTGGTGTTTTGGATAAAGTGGTTTCCCTGTTAATTGGTGGTCGACCTATATTTGCGTCCCTTGTTGCCGCTAGTAACAGCAGGCGTTCAAAACAGGACAGATATCCGTGGCTGTCCTGGTGAACGCGCTTTAACAGCATTTACAATTACGTTTCGAAGTGTCGTACCATTTGTAAGCCGTATTTTAACATCTGCTGTGACTAGCAGCGCCAACAACAACCGACACTAAAGGAAGTCGGGCACCAGTTGACAATGAAGCCAGTAAATCCGAAACACCAGGAGCAGCTAGCTGAAGCTCGTTCCTGTGCAGCTGCTTTAACGCACAGAAAGGAGACGCGGACATAAGTCTTTTGTCTTGTGGTGAGATTGTTGGGGTGAGAATTGCACGGGCAGAATGCGGGTTAAACTACTGGAGGAGCAGCCTCGGAGGAGCAGTAGCCTCGGAGCGTACACTGCCTCCTCCTCCTCCGCAGCTAGCTTCTCAAACTCTCTTTGATAACAGAAAAAAGGCAGTCGCTTCTCCGGAAGTACGCCGCTTATTCCGCTCCACACAGCCGACACAGTCTCGCTTAAGAAAACTTATTGGTACCGTATTGCGTGCTGCACTTTTCACTTCAATGCAAACAAAAGGTTTTAGCGAGCAGATTGAAATATAAACACCAATGTTTTAATTCCTACCCACCGCTCATGACGACATTCGCTCTCCGCGAGCCTTGAAGACCGAGCCCATGAAAGAGTCCGCCCGCGCTGCTGCACCAATCCACACACAATAGACATGTGACTGACTGACCAGCTAACCAATCCAGTTCAGCTGCCTGTTTGATTGAAATTTAATTCAGCCAATAGAATTTTAGTATTTTTGTGTGTCACGGGATGGATGATGGCTCGACCAATAGAGTATTGATGCTTTGCTCTTGAGGGCGGGTCCAGAAGGCGTGACCTTGAGTAAAAAGCAGGCCAATGACAGCACGCACGCGGTTTCACTGACTTCCCCGGTGTCCAATGGGACGTCTGAGGGGCGGTCCGGTCGAAATGTGATTGACAGCCGGGCTGACCAACGAGCTACCTGACCTGTTTAAACTGAGATGTGAAGAGCAGACCGTTATGTGGGATGAAACAGACTCACTAAGCCATACTAACCGGATTATACGAGTGTTTTAAAGCTGCCAAGCAGCATACCATACTGCAACGTCATGTGTGTCTTCAATATCTTCGGGTTCCTGTGCACAAACATATTCATTTGACAGACCACACAGCTGTCTGCTTTGCAGGGTTTTGTGAATCACATTATTTCCACATGGGGTCGTGGTAGCATTTTAGAGAGAAAATAAAGCACATACATCCTCTCTACCCCTACTTCCTAGAAGATCCAGGTGAATGACAGATATCTTCTCTCCATCAGGTGCTCGGTGCTTCCTCCCTTTGAGACGATACCTGGTACATTTCTAATGGCAGGCTACAAGGGGGCATCATAATCAGATATTTGAACCACCTGGATCTTTTCAGGGTGGGGCATAGGGGCTGTGCACTTTTCACTTCCAGAAGTCTAGACAATCTGAATGCCAGGAACTCTGTCAACACACACACTTGGGGAGAACTCTGAAAACATTCGTGTGTCAGACCACTTGTTAATGCTGTGTTTTTGTAATACAACCATGCACACATGCATGCAGTGAACAGGATGATATAAACATCTAAGCAACTTTGACAGTCTTTCTTTGACATATATTACTATAACCCTACTTGCATGTGTAAGAAATAATGATGTTGTGGATATACACTTTGTTGAAGAAGTGTTGGTAATTGAAAAGACTGAGCTACACAAACATTCTATAATCCTCCATTGTTACCGTTTTTGACCTAGTTTATGCCATAACAATGTGCTTGTAGCACTTCACAATTTATGAAGTGTGTCAGAAATCAGATGTATTATTATTATTATTATTATTATTATTATTATTATTATTGACATGATCCAATATGCAATGAAAGCTGACTGTTATTGCTTGAATACACTGAACTCCTGCTCTTCACTCTTTCAGAAAGAACGAGGCCGGCCGCCTTCCAGAGAAAACTAATTTCAGTTGCTTGTATCCACAATTTAATCCTTTCACCCATGACCCAAAGTTAATGAGGTGAAGGTGGAGATCACCACTCGTGAATAAGGGTAGAGCTGCATGAGAACGCTGTTTCATGTAACCACATCGTTTTTGTTCTGATCATCCACATGGAGCAGCATTTTAGAAGCTCTAAAGTGTTTTGGTTTTTATTAGGCGAGTTCCAGAGCAGAGAAATTATAAAACCACAAATCAGCTTTGAGGTGTGGAAGGTCAACACACACACTTGGGGAGAATGGTGGTGTCATTGACCCCCACCCTCTCCGCAACGTCACTTAACAACAACAATAGCGGACAATCTGCTCCACGTCGTGCTGTAGAAGCTACTGATACTATTTGATAAGAACGGATGCTGGATTTCTCGAAAATGAGGAGCAGCAGGAGTGTGAGGATTTACAGTCCTTGTTTTGAGTAACAAACTAGCAAACAAACGTGAATGGATCCCAGCTAAACTCTGCGACCTTTCACCCCTTGAAGGAAACGTTCCCATGGTGGCTGTCAGTCCCATCTGTCATCAGGGTCAACTGAGCTGGCCTTCAGCGTTTTTAGCCAACATGTAGGTTAGGATGACAGTCCCTGTCTCCCTCTCTAGGTCACTCCTTGTCACTCTATTCACATTTACAATGCACCGGCGGCTTTTCACGGAGCCTTCTCCCAAAGAGAGCTCTTGACCGTCCTGCAGATATCTATATGCTTCCTCCCCAGTGCGTCCTCCAGCCTGCAAGTGTTTTTCAAAGTGCTCAGGAAACTGGAGTCCTGCTTTAACATAAGCACTTCTTCCCTCTTCACCTCGAGTGTGCTGCAGTCGGCTGGCGGAGGATGCAGATACTGTCTATCACCTTCTCCCCAGACACCTCTGCAGAGAACCTCAGACAGAAAGAGCTGCATAATTTAACTGAGATATCTCACTTTTTTCTCATCTGAACGGGCTTCGTGAGCGAGCTCGAGCTTTATCTTGAGAGTTTTCAGCCACAAACATTTTAAAGGGAATGGCTGACGTTGAAATATGAATCACTCTTAAACTCTCAGGAGCCACGACCAGGAGCTGGGAAGCATCTTCATGTTGGCAACCCACAGAAAATAGAAATTAAATTCATCTTTGAAGGTGATATATTTTCTATCTACATGGATTCTGTGCAGAGAGAGAATGTAAAAACTACTGGATCCAAACAAATCCCACACAAATAAAGAGAACATGTACAGACTTTAAATTGAACCAGGATCTTTTAGAGTTCTTTCCTCTTTGGCCCTTTTCAAGGCTAAATTATTGAATTATCTGCTGTCTAAATAGTCTTCCATTGTTTCTGTGTTGATATGTTCGGACTGTTTTTTTTTTTTTCATTTACTCCTGTATTAGTTTTCTCTGCTCATTGCCCCTTCATCTTTTGTTATTTTGATTTTCATTAAATTAATGTTTATTGATCATGGGGAGTTTGGGAGGATTTAATATACAATGAGCCAGTTGGGCTTTGATCCTCTTCTGCACAATTTGGTTTTATCTTTTTGTGATTCTGTAGTATATTCATATTTTGTACAAATAAAGTACAGAAACAACCTCAGGATGAGAAGCTGAGCCACCTGAGCGACTGTTCTGCTGAAAAAATACGTTGAGAAGTCCTTGTTCTGTAAAGGTTTCAAGCCTCGTTGACACTACTGGACCACTATCCATCCATCCATCCATCCATCCATCCATCCATCCATCCATCCATCCATCCATTCAGGTGCAGACGTCACCACTTCCAAGTGAAACTCAAGTGGACCCACCGTCTTATCAAAGACAGGAACCTTTCAAACTGAACGGGAGTCCTGCAGGTCTGAATCTTAGAAATGTTGAGGATTCCAGGATTCTACATGCGGTACATTCTACATGCGAGGCCCAGAGCAGATGAAGACGCGGGCCCTCTTTAATTTGTGGTGAAGTTCTCCGAAGGAGTTGCAGGTTTGGAACTGTAAATATTTACATCGTCCAAGTTCTTTATACTGCAAAAACTGTGAATTTTCTTCTTTGAATAAAGTCTGACTTGGTGTTGTCAAATGGTTTCTCCATTTTTTTTTATCTCTCTGTATGTCTATGTGGTTATTAAGCAGCTGCTCTTGAATTAGTTGTCATTGGGATTATATTGTATTTATCACGGTAAATCTGATATTTTACTCAATAATCAGAGGTTGAAAAGAATCCGTCTCCATATGAGGAACTGTCTCAGTGATACATTTGGAGCTATTTTCTTGTGTAAAATGTGGCAGAACGGTGAAATATCACAGCTATGTTTCAATCTGAAGACACAAATGTTGAATTATAATAAAAATATAAAAAGTACCACACCAGTGTTTATTTTTCTTCTTTTTTATTGAAAACTCCAGTAACCAGTTGAAGGGTACTGAGAAACAGAATGAGCAAAATACACCCGGGTATTTGAACAAAGAAATCTCACAGGTAGAGTCCACAGTGGAGATGTACACACTGAGAGGCAGGGCATCCTGGGAAAAACAGGAGGCTGAAATCTGACGAATCCAAAGCAGCAAAACTAAATGACATGATTATTATTTCTGTTCTAAAGTTTCTGTTTCAGATTGAACCATTTTCTTTGGTGTGATCTTACAGATCCTGTAGATGTTAATCCAAAGTATGAAATAGAATCAAGAAACAACATAACGAGAGCTTCAACAGTGAAACAATGAGAGAAGACAAACCCCAAAATACCATGTGACTTTAAACTCATCTGATAACAGGGGACACATTATTTTGACTTCAACTAAATATCACTTTTATCTTCTTCGGGAACGAATTAACTGACCTCTTATAATTAGTCATTTGCTATGATTTAAAAAAAAAATTAAAGGTCCCATATTAAACCGTTTTTCAACAATTTTCCGCAGGAGTTACAGGAAAAGTGTATTTCTCCAAATCCAGCCTTGGTCCTGAATTTCATCCAGTCTAAAGTGAGCTGTAGTGAGAACAAGCTGTTTCTATGCCTGTCCACACTGACTCTCCGACACTCTCAGAGAATTTCAGTGTTGCCAGATTGGGCAGGTGTCTGCTCAAATAGACTTCTTGAAGAGCCCGTTTATGCTTACTTTTTTCTTTGTTTAATCATTGCAGTTGTGTGTTTATGACATGTTCTTTATTTTGACATGGGTTTCTACAGAGGTTGAGATCTGGGCTGGTTTTTATTGAGGAGGATGGATTTTACGTTGTGTTTGGGCTGGAAACAGTAAGTCAGATCTGGCAATCTTGGAGAAGATTTGGCTTTCTGGTACTATGTGCTATTGTTTATGGAGGATTTATCGGTATGGTTCCTAGAAACGCTGTTTTTCCAACCAGTTTGAAGCAGAATCTGAGTCAGAAGGAAAAGGTCCTGAAGAACTTGAGAGTCTGCAGTGTGAAAGTTACTTATTTTGGTCGAATGTTTTTATTCAGTATTTAAGTAATCTTGGTAACTGTTTATCTCTCCATGAAGGGGGTCAAAGTGAGTATCCACTACCAGAGGGAGTGATTATTTCCCCATATGACGTAATGAAGGTTAATTCTGATTCTCCTGTATGAACTCACAAAACTGTGGTCATTTACAAAAATCACTCAAAAGTGGAGCAAGCAAGTGAGGGAGATGACTAACTTTCTTCACTTCTGGGGCCTCATACACAGGCTATGGGGACACAAATTACTGTTAGAAAACCATTACAAAGCACATTTTGTATAATAATGGACCTTTAAGTGTGCTCCTATTAGTATCCAAAATGTGAATATTGGCACATTTTTCTAGCTTTACTCAATGATCTCATGATGAAAAAAATCGTTGAGCTTCCCATTGTTTATCCAACAACAGAAGAAACATTTGTATAAGAACACAAATCAACAATGAAGTTCAAATCCAATATGTCATTGGAAATGAATGAACACAGACACTGTGGGAAATGCCAAAACAGAAGTTTTGCTGGATTTGAAAAAATAAATAAATAAAAAAGAATAATGCTGTTTAGCATTAACTATAATAAATAAATTAATTTAAAGATCTGTGGAAGCTTTAATCAGAACTGTGGTAAATCAAGCAGGGTGTAAATCAGTACATGGACTGAACCAATGTCTGTGAACACATTTCAATCAAAGATGAAAACAGATTTAAATCAAATACTGAGCTGTAGCTTCATGTAATTAAAGAAGATAAACACCTGTGCTTTGATTGATCAGAAATCTTTTCTTTTTTTAGATGAGAGGTTGTGCATTCTCTGAAATACAGAAAAGGTGAGTGCACATGTTGTCAGTGAAGTTGAAAGCCAGTGTGATGTTGCTTTATTTTGAATGTTTTATAACATGGCCACAAGGTTAATGAGTCTAAAACGAACTGTTTGAAAACTTTTTGTGCAGCTTGTATCCTAAATAAAAGAAAAATATTGACAACTTGTCAGAGCAGCAGTTTTAAAGTATTGTGACAACGAAATTTCATGTTGATGTCCCAACTTTTGTTGCGAATGTAATCTTCTCAGTTTCCACATTAAGTGTTGTCTGTGTATATGTTTCAATTAAATATACAGTTTGAACTGTTGTATTCAGTTTTTATAAATGTTGCATAGAGCAATGGTTCCCAACCTTTCTTTCTTTAGATGGCTTCTACAATAAAAAACTGAACAAAGAAAAGCCATGAGGAGCATCGGCGCTCTGCTCAGGATTCTAGAAAGTGTCTTGTGTTTTTTTCCACGTGCAAATCTTATTCCAACAACTTCATCGCAGTCAGGGCCTCAGGCCCCGTTTATGTCATAACATTTTCAAGTGAAATCGGAAAAATTTTGTTACGTTTTGATTTGAAAACGGCTCCCTTGGTGGAACTTTATAAAGACGCTCCAAGTCTATGAAACCTCATCGTCTGTCGATTTGGATGTCTGTGGACTCACCACTGTTAATGTGTATGATGTCAGGAGCCACATAATATATGGTCATGTGTTTGTTGCCTTTCAGTGTTGGACAATAGTCTGTCATTAATAATTAATTTAAAATATCTATATCACGGATGAGGCAGTTGCTATTTAAGTACTCACACAATCTCTCACCTATACATTCATCTTCCAATATGTTTCTTAGTTCCGATAGTGATGATGTCCCTCTTACCAGTCTATTGTTCTCTGCATGTGTGTGTGGTTTAATTACAAAAACCCACCAACTGCAACAACTCCTGGCTCTACATAAAAATTAAATCTTTTTTCAGCATTTCTGCTGTTTCCATGGAAATGGACGTTGTTTTAAGAGTGTTCCCGTGTAAACGCAAATGTTTTCTGAACCAAAAACACAAAAACCCATGCATTTTCATTTGAAACGTGTTGTAAAGGGGCCTTAGTGGGTCCCAGTTCTCAGGTTGGGAACGACTGGTATGAATCATCTCAACAGGAACAGGAATCGTCAGGTTTTCACAGTTTTGTCGAGTTATGCATCAGACAGCCAAGCTCTTTCTTGTTGTGTAATGAAATAACTATTTTCTCTGAACCCTGACCAATAAATATCAACTTTACAAGAACTCAACATCTTCGTCACACCATTTTTCTCCAGTTATTCAAGCTTCAACCAATCAAAGAGATTTCAATAAACTTTCAGCTGATTGATGCGTATAAAAAGCTACACTCATTGATGGGCCTCCGTTGCCCTGCCTCAGTGTGTAAATCTACCCCGAGGGTATATTTCAGTCCCAAATCCCTCATCTTGACAGAATGAAACGGGAAAAAAAAAACAACCAAGGAAATGGCAGCGAACGACAGTTGTACAAATTGACCAGTGCATTGTGTTTTCAAAGTCCAGTCCAGCAGCTGGAGGAAACTGGAAAACGGAGTTGGTGTCTGTCTGCCGACTCGGTTTTAGGTCAGCAGGTGATCTCTGCAGTCCTTCCTCAGGTGTGACCGAGTCCTCTGCAGCTGCACGGCCCCACAACATTTTTTTTTTAAACCAAACAGTCGTCCCTCCCGTCAGTAGTCCAAATCAACACAGAGGAGGGTCCGTCCAGGTCCCACTGGACACACACACTTCCAGGGACTCTGATTGGCTGGTGCTGGAAGATTGGCAGACCAGGATAGGTCAGTCCTTCATGACAAACCTAGAAAAAGGAAAACGACACACATGGGGGAGAAGTTGAACTCTATTTATTGATACATAACAATCAGACAGTGATTGATCTTCTAGCTAAAATAAGACTAATAAAGCCTCCTCATGTGATTAATAAACATGTAGAAAAACTGTATTTGGGAGAACTAGAAGATTTACAATTAATCCAGTTATCATTTATTTCAGGGCTTTCAAATACAAAGTTTTTGGGTCATATAAAGGCAGACAAAACATGAAAATGCTGAAATATCTGATAGATAGAGCGGGAGGTGTTGGGTGGAAGCAACAGGGCTTCATTAACCTCCTAAATTAAAAGTTAGGCCTGCAAATCCAACATCTCTCTTTGTCAGTGTCTATGAATCAGTGCTGTAACAAAATGAGGCTGTTTTATTGGACTCAGCAACTTTTGTTGAGTTCCCTCCCATCGTTCCCCCCATCACCAATCAATGACGAGTTTTGCAAGAACTGTGATGAAAGGTTGAGGGTCTGGATTATCACACTGCATCTCTGTTTATTGTAGCACAGATCACATTAATATAAATGAGCTGGATGCAGCAAATTACCAGTAATTTAAATAGTGAAACATTATATATGGAAGTGAATTCAGTGTCGCACAGTGAAACCAGATGGAGAAGTGAAGGCATACATCATCTAATCATTATCACTAAAGATATGGCATTTAAAAAGTGGTTCCACCGTTGTCCATTTGGTGGCAGTAGTGAGTAGTTTGTTTGCATTGCAGCTCTTCTGAATGTGGTTTTCTTTTAGTTAATAATTCTCAGGAGCTTTCCTGTACTATTTACTGTTCAACCAGACTTAATTCTCATTGGATGGAGCCCAGGACAGGATGGACGGATGATAGCTGGTTCATCAATCATCAATAGGACAACTTTTTTCTTGTATTATCATCTTTTACTAAGTTTTCATTCATGTTAATTTCAAATGAAAAATTCCAGAAAGAAGAAGAAATTAAAAAGGTTTGTTAACCATGTTGCCGTTATCACAGACACTGATTGGCTCCCACTGTTTTATTTAAATAATAAGCAAAACTCACAAGGAAATAAATATGATTTTGTTGTGTGAACATATGTAAGGGATCAATTCATTATTAATGTAACTTTATTTCACTCTTGTTCAAACAAGTGAATGATGCAGATCCCCGAAAATGTCATGTGCTGATAGTAATGCAATGGTGATAATAAAGACACTGAAGTAGATCAAGAAGTGGTATGGAAGGACTCACGTGAGCTGAGGAGATGTCTGCTGCTACGTCTGCGACTCGGCCTCCTGCTCTGCACCGACCACTCTCCGGATGCTCTTGATGGACAGGTACATCTCTTCCTCTGGGTCGTAGTAATAAAACTTACTCAGGTAGGAGATCAACGGTCTGGAGAGGAGACGGAGAGAAAGAATAAAGTCAGAGAAATCCCGGGGGATTCACTATGTTATCAGGCTGGATGTGTAGCCGTTTTTCCCTGTCAGTGTTGAGTGTGAGTGCGAGGATGGGAGTACCTGGGCAGTGGAAGCTCTTGGATGTGGTCGATTCGGACTATTTGTCTAATGCAGAAGCGACAGAGGTGCTGCAGCGACTTGACATTGCTGAAGCGAGACACAGGATACAGCAGCTGGACCGGGGTGGGAGGAAGCCCTGGAAACACAGAGGGAGAACGTCACTGTGACCGCCTGCAACTTCTCCATCACCACAACATGGAGCACAGCTTTAATCCAACTGGATGTTTCTGTCTGAGCATTGTTCCCCTTCTTCATGGACAGACAACATAAATTTATATTAAAATGAGCTGTGGTGTGAATCTATAAGATATAACAGGTGTGATGGATGCAGACTGTAAAGGCTCACCGTGTTTTACACTTCACATACAAATAAGTGCCATTTATTGCTGATGGATCACCACAGCTGTTCACAACATTGTGTTTTAACGTGAAGCAAAGCAGTTGGAGCTGAATTTCATCAGAACTGACTAATTGTAGTGAGACAAATCGAGTGTGGGAGATATTAAAACACTTTTATTAAATGCAGGCTGTCAGATCTGGTGAAGTATTAAGAGTGTGACAAAATGCCAGCAGCATCAAAAAGAAAAAGGATCTAAACATGCAATTACAAGAGTCAGCCGATCAGCCTGAACATTATGACCACCTGCTTGATATCAACGAGATTCATGAGACCTTTGAAGGTCTGGTGAGGTGTCAAGAGATTCTTTAAGACACAATTAAACTGCTCGATTGGATCAAGCTCATGAGACATCTCGACACGTAAAGCTTCATGAACAATACATGCTTTGTGGCATCATCCCACTGAACAAGGCCATCAGGGAAAACCATTTACATGAAAAGGTCTATATCACGGTTGTCAAACATAATTCCCGTTGTCCAAAACTGGTCCCCAACAGACTCCCATACAGTCTGTCAAACCATCAAGCAAATGGAAAGAAAACTGATTTTTTCAAACAAATTTCTTAAGAGTAGAAGACACAACAAAACACTGAAACCTGAACTGAGATATCAGCGATGCTACCCTGAAAGCTAGCAAATTAGCATTCGCCTTGAAGACATGCTGTCAGGTGGAGTTTTGTCAAAACACCCAGAATGCAACAGCTTAAGGAGAAATTTTAGGACATTTACTGTATTTAGTACCAGAAGGTTTTATCAAATTTGGCTTCATGTTGAAATTGTAGTAATGTTCAGTAGTAATTGTTTGGTTTAGTTAGACATGTTCATCCAGTATACTCTGTCTCACAACAAAGAAAAACTTCCAATTTAAAGTTTATTATGGCACTATTTTATCTGCCCGGCTCACTCAAGATGAAATTGTGCTGCATGTGAATCCACAGCATCACACAGCCTCTACTGGCTGCACGTCCTCCCATCGTGCTTCTTATTGATATTTTTCTATACTAAATGGCCATCGAGACGTGGTAAAAGAGAGCCTGTTTAATCAAAGCAGGGGAGGAGGTCTGGGGTCAGCATGGGCACCTTGACTGACAAATACAACTAACTAGAATTTATCCTTTGTGTCAGAACCAGTGTAATTTTCTATAGTAGCACATCAGTTGGAACAGACCACACAAACCTCTCTCTCCACATGCATCATTAAGCTTCAGCCACTGGTTCATTGTTTTATTTTTTTCTTTCTTGGATGACCTTTGGTAGATACTGACCACTGAAAACCACTGAATACTTCAACAAATTTTTCTGCTTTAAATATGCTTACAAGATAATCTATGTTATATACTGTGCTCATAATGTTATGGCTGATTGGTGTACATGAAGACAAAATATAACAGAAGTGATTAATTCGCACAGATTACAAGTGAAAAGATAATAGTTACATCTGTAAATCCATATTTATAGTGTTTCATCTACTTGACATAGACATGATGGAACTGTCAAAGAAATAATCTGCATATCTTACTGCAAATCTTCAGCAAGCAGAACAATGGTACTGTAAGACATCAGGCCCATCAGTCCCACTTTACACTGAGGTCAAACCCTGCTCATAGAAGCATTCTCACAATCATAAATCATTAACAGGCCGAACACATGCAGACATGGTACCTCTCTCCTCTGTTTCCCAGCCACTTGTCACAAAGTGGCAGCTCAGATCCATTTCTGATCTGCTCAGACGATGTGTG
>OMNM01002679.1:0-10657 GCA_900302745.1 Parablennius parvicornis | reverse complement strand
CTATTTTTCATTTGGATGATTTTTTCCCCTCTCCAGTGTGCTCCAGAGACACAAATGTGTTTATGAATACATAAATAATTAAGAAACTTTGTATATGGTCTTAGCAGACCCTAGACTGTATTTTCAGATTTTTTATTTTATATTTATTTTTTTCCTGACACACAGTGTTGTTTATATTCAACACATCAGCAAATTAACTTATCACAAAATATTCGGCTAAATATTAAACTCGCATTTTAAAACACATATTGTAGCCACAGAAAAATAAAAGGAATAGTATTATAATGCCTAACTAATAACATATCTAAATTCCAGACAGTATTTAACTTCATAATTAATGAATGACTGTAAAGTAGGTATAGAATATTAGCAAAAACAGGAAAGAACTGTGGAAACAGTTAGGCCTACAAAATAAATTTACTATATTTACTACAAAATAAAGTTCCTCTATTGTTAATAGAGTGACCAGAGTTAACCCAATTGTGAAAAACCAACAAAGAGCATGAAACAGTTAAGCCCTCACTTCAGTAAAATGATGCAATAATTTATAAATGAATTCATTGTATTAGTAAATAATTTTTGCACAATATATCTCAAATGATATTGCATATATACTATGAATGAAAATGTTTAGTGGAAATGCCAGGTATTGGATCCATGTGAAAGATGTTACTTGTAACTGAAAACTCTTAAATAAGACCAACATTTCTTGTCATACAAGGCAAGGCAGTGCACGTGTATTGATATTCAGCACCATTCAGAAAAAAGACAACTAACAGTACTTTACAGGAAAATAAAGCAAATGCATTAAAACTAGGCAATTTTAATCTCACTGGATGATTTTGTTTCATGACCTAAGGTACTTTTCATTAGTTCTATTGTTTCATTGTCAAATCGTGATTATTTAAAGACATTAAACTGTGCAGGACATTGGCTCTCCAGGACCAAAAATGTCCACCTTGTGTCCAGTTATAAAGAAATCAAGGTATATTTCATAGACCAATATTTTACTAATGCTGTTTATTTTTAGTTGTATTTTCCTATAACACAATGTCACTACTTTGACATACGGTATAGAACACAGGTTTAACACTATATAATGTAGGTTTTAGTTTTAATTCTATTTGTTATCACTTTCTATGAGGTTAAGTCTGTCTCTGTGAAAGTGGAACTGAATATAATTGCTAAATTCTCCACTTCACCAAATGTTTCATGAAGCAGAATCGGAGAAAGAAAGAAAAAAGGGTGATTTTAAAGCTTTTTGCCAATTGAGCATCCTTCGAAACAAATCGCGACCATATGACTTTGGAACAAACAACAAGCTCCTGATGCTGATCTGAGTGAGCAGCTCAGCGGGCAGACTGGTCCGTTCTGTTGGCAGAGCCAATTATCAAGACGAAAAAAAAAGAGAAAAGATTCGGGAGAATCCTGCCAATGTTTGCTTTTTGCCATATTTCTCTACAAGCTGTTGTTGCTTAAAGACTGAATAAGTATTGGGAATCATCAGCACAGATCCCACACAGAAAATAGTTCAATGAGGGGGTATCACAGAGGCGGTCGCCCACCTGTCTTAGAGCCAATCTGGGAGGGTTCTCGGGAACTAGAAATCTAACTGCTCGCTCAAAAAGGTTTTACATCCCTGTAGCGAAGGGATGTGCCATTAAGAGCTTGATCAGTATAATGTATAAGTTTCATTAAAGCTCAGAATTTGCCTAGTGGGTGCTCATCATACTACATCTCATTTAGTTAACAGTTATAACGAGTGATAAATGAAAACTTTAGGGCAGCACTGTAACCCCCTTTTTCTATCCTCGCACAGCTTATTACAGTTTCGGGGTCACCCTATTATTGGTTTCTCTTCTCTTGGTCACTATTATTCCAATCTATCCAAACCAGGCTCAGTCTAGGTCATCTCTGTTTCACTCATTGCGGAGAAAGCTCAATGTGTGATAGAACTGGATAATGGGGACAGATCTCTCCAGTACGTTTAACTTCACCATCTGTACTTTGAAGCTTTCATCTAGTTATGTCTAATTGTTAACCACTCTAATACTGGCACAGACATGGTTAAACCCGTTGATTTATTGATAAATATGTGCTTGGCAAGAGTATTGTAAGGACAACCAGTGGCTTTGACTAAGCATTTCTGGTTTTTCCCATTTTGGAAAGTCTTTTTTAAGAATGACAGACGTCATTTAGAATTCTGATTGAGAGTTTTAAGACTTTAGTGACTTTTCACAGGGTTTTTGTTTCCCTTAAAACATATGCATTTTTTTGTATAATGTCTATCAGACAGAGCAGCAGAGACATGTTCAAAATAAAGAGGTTTCCAGATTTTTGGCATAAATTGATTTAATGCATTATTAGACATTTATTTTATTGGCCACAAAAATATTTTAAAAAATCAATCACAAAAAAAAAAACATTATGACCAGAGCAGTTTACAGACTCACTGAAATGGACAGTGTTTGTAATCCAGGCACAAAATGTACTCAAGAGAAACACATTAAGGAAAAAAAAAAAAGTAATAACAACAAAAGCAATTTATCTATTTTATTTATTTATTTTTTTGTATTCAGAACATTTTTGTATTCACCCATCCTACGTCAGTCTGTGGACATTTATAGACACTTGATGCTCAATTGTTATTTGTTAGCCGGCCCGAGAGTCACTTAATCAACTCGGCGTACTGTTTATTTCAGCGCTATCCTACGTAAATACTCAGAGGACCAGATGTGATTTTTTAGGATATGTTGAGATCAGATTTTGCATCAAGAGACAAAAACAATTGACTGACAGAAATTTTAACTAGCTGTGTTCACTGTTGAATTATTTTAGTGGCCTTTTGAGGAAAGACAGAAAAGTGTCTTCTTTCTTTTCTTTTTTTTTTTGTATCAATATTTATGTCTAAAATTAAATAAATATTTGACTTTAAGCGTAGGTCGAATGTAAGGACACTGCTGGTTCATCTTTACATCAATGCATTGCATACAGAAATATAAATCATAATAAAAAACACTTTGTATTCCCAGCCTGGACTCAATTAAGTACGGTATTTTGCTTTTCTAATCTAACATAAATTTTGTAGCTTGTTTTCTCTTATTTATTCATTTGTTTTAATTAATATTTTTTTCATGGTTTGCGATGTCACAGGTTTCGTAACAGACTGAAGAGCGACTAAATAGCTGTATGCACAAAAACACATGAATTACATTAAATCATATCGGCAGTAAGCCTAAATTGAATGAACAATTCATCTGGAAGTAAGTACAGATCAAAATTAGTTCCTTCTGACTCACTTTTTATTGACAAAACAAATTGAATTAAAATGATAAAATTATAAATTGTGCGAAACTTGAATATTTTCGGAGTGTTTTCCTATTCTAGACCAGCAGAGCATTTTAAACATTGTCCTCAAAAATATTATATGCAGTGAAGCTCTATATGAAAAGAAATATTCAGGCTTGCCATGATAAACTGCATCATCTTCTCCGATCAAGTGGAATAACTGACATCAAATTGCATGGCTATCGTGGCTCGTTGTCACCGCTCGTCTTCGTCATGTGTTAATATCAAAATGTTTGTGTTGAAAGTCAACATGCCACCATATTTTCATTTTCTAGATTCAAGTATCAACAGACTGCTGGTTTTGTGAAAGGACTTGACTTTGTCTCCCCTCAGACTGATTCATTCCACATTCCAAATCTAGGGGTCATATCAAACAATTTTTTTTATTTTTCTTTCTTTCAATGAGATAGAGCTGAGTGCATTATGAGGCCAAAACAGATAGAACTGTGTTGCGTTGGGTTATATCTCAGCACGATTAGTAATCATTATCAGTTCCTTTTCTATATGCTAAATCTTTAAATGTGGATGAAATAATGCAAGATCAGTTGCTTCATTGTATTTTATATATATATAAAAAAACTAAACAAAACAAAAAGGTGAACATGTAGCCAATTATGTTGGACTGAATGACAATAAATGATCACATATGGCCTGTTTTGCTTCTTGTCTCCATCTTCAGCAGTGAAAGTCCTCTAAAAGAAGAAATGTGCATAAATAACCCTGAAAAACAAGGAGCTCTCAGTGCTTATGTGTGAGTGTCTTATGTGATATTACCCAGCAGGCTTTAAATGCATGCTAATTTGGACAAATTGTAGAAATTATGTCACACTAAATGATCTGAGGCTGAAAATGTGCACATCCTTTCAGTGAAGCTCCAGCTTTTGTGATTTCTCAATGGCTGCTGTTTATAGATAAAAAGGTCCCCCCGTGTGTTTGTTGATGATTCCCATGAAGCCTCTTCATCCTAACTAGCAGCTTCTACCAGCAGTAGCTTCTCCGGCACCACAGTGGAAAAAATCTCCTGAGCCGCAAAGTGACTGGATAATTTGCACATCCATGCCTATAATTCCACTTATCAAATGAAGTGAATGTGAAGTCTTGCAGATGTCATTGGGAAGTGTTTGTTTCTTAATTAATTTATTTTAACTTGTTTTTGTGGTTTGTACCTCATTTAGTGCTCGTAACCAACACATTTAGGTATGTCTTTTCATCCAAATAGAAGAAGGGAGGATGTTTAGTCTATTTTATTATGCACTCTATGTTTGATGTCATATTTAAGGACTGACTTCAGCTGTAAAAACTGTAAGAAGTAATTTGTCTTCACTTTATTTTTTGTTAAAATGTTAAAAATGACTATATAGGCACCTATAAAACTTCATATGACGACAGAACTTGGTTTATTGCAAATAATGTGCGCTCACAACACACAATCATCAACTTTTATCTTCTCAACTTGACTTCAACTTATGACCCTCCATCACATATCCACAGTTGTTCAAAATGTTCACACAACTCCCTTTTGGATGAACATCTGTTACACACATAAGAACCCCTTCTTGTGATCGTCATTCAACTGCTTACTTACACTTTCCTTCAGACATTTGTTTCTGTCCCCTGATTGGCTGTGTAGCACTTTCCTTTAGTGATGATTATGAAATATCTGCAGTGATTATTACCATATTGTTTCTAATGTAGATCTCTAGCATATGATAACGGAAACCATTAGAGATGCACAATATATCAAAACAAAATGTATTGGAATCACAATATCAACATGTCCATTATACATATCACAAAAGACTAAACTGCAGTCAGTTGTTTCTTCGTGGATAGAGTAGTAAAAGTAACTGTTTATTTTTTTACAATCCTGTCACTAGTCATTACAGACAATAAGAATGTCCACTGCAGTCTTTGCTTTTGTTTTGTTTTGTTTTTTTTTAATTACCCCAGGGATGTAGGTGACTCTGCTAGTCTGTCTTTGTGTAATCCGTCAAAGGGACCAACATGCTTTAAATGTTTACGTCATATTTAAGAGGATTCACTCAATGACTTTGAAAATACGGTTAAGATAACGTTTTCCTGGGGGGAAAAGCCAGCAAGTCATCTGTCAGCTGTAATAACTAAAGTATGTGCTTCAGATTGTGGTAAACTTGTTCAGTGTCAGATGAACAGAAGCAAGACTCTTCGGGAAACTTCCACAAACAGAAAAACACAATTCCTCTAATCTCCCGGAAGACTTTTCTGTCAGCTCCAGATATCTGCATTAGCTTGAGGTCTCAATTTCATTACATCCAAATCAACTTTGGAGCACAAAGCACAGCACACAAAAATAGCTCAAGTGTAGTCATATCAGTGCTCCTGCAATCCAGATTTAATTGATCTTTTTTTTTTTTTCTTTTCAATAGAACAAACGCAGATACATAACTTTTTGTTGTTGTTGGTACTTGGGTCAATCCCAAGGGGGTGCTGGGCCTTAAGGCCAGAGAGAGTTGGTACTGAACTCTCCTCTCACAAAGGTGGAAAAAGTTGGTCGAATCGATGAGGAACTTCATCAAACCATCTCAGAGGTCGCTGGCAGCAAATTTCCAACTATTGCACTGCACAGGAGTGTATATATATATATTTATTTATTTATTTATTTTTAAGTTGTTAACAGAGTTCAACACTGGAAAACCCTTCAGGCAAGCACACACTGATCAGCCAGAACATTGTGAACACCTGCCTTGTACCGTATAGGACCCACTTTTGCTCTCCATGTTAAACACAGTGACGCAGTGTGTGTTCTAACTTTGAAAATGACAATGGCTGTCTGGTGGATGGGATCACACAGGCCAGCCTTCCCTGCCGTATGCATCAATAAGCCTTGGCTGCTGCTTCATCGCTCTTCCATGCTTGGATCACTTTGGATTGATATTGACCACTGCATAATAAAAAGCTGCAGTTTTGGAGCTACTCTGCCCCGGTTGGATAGCCATCACCGTTTGGCTCTTGTCATACTCATTCAGATCATTAGATGTCCATTTGTCCTCTGTTTCACACTAAGTTTGAGGACAAATTGTTCGCTCGCTGCCTAACACAACCCAGTCACCGAAGGATGTCCTGATAAAGAGATGATTTGTTTCTTTCTCTCATTTGTTTGTTGTGCCGAAGGGTTAGGGTGTCCAAAGTTTTCTATTACTTGATAGAGTGTTAATCCCTCTGAAATACTATCCACATTGACACTGTCCTATCACAGTAGATTTCATTCTTAGATTAATATGTATTCAAGCAACCAAGATGTTTTGGGATATATTTTAAGTAATGGTGGCAACGGTTTATTGCCTGTTATACATGACTTGTTTTGCTTTTCCTTCTCACCACATGTATCCCCGAGCTCATGATAAATTGTGAATTACTTGTTTGCTAATTGTACGCACATGATAAACTTGCTGGTACCACAAAAACCTGTAGCGAGATAGTTGTTTACCTCCACTGAGCTGCTTTTTGACCCCCAGTGACCTCCTGTCTTTTCTAAACAAGGCCCAACTTGCTCGCAGTCATGAAGGCATCTGAGGAAAAACTGTGTCATTTATGGGGGCCGGGATACGATTTAGTGAGGCCGCCGTTGCCCCCCCCCGGGCCGAGGTCAAACTGTGCTGACAATTTGTCTCCGAATGTGGAGGTCAGGGGGTGTTTGTGTGGGTGGTTGATCATTACTGATATTTACCAGCATTTTTGTATCATTCATGTACTTTGTCCCTGCAGACATTGTTGCTGTTTTCTTGGTTTTTTTTTTCGTACTTTTTTTTTGCTGAGGATAACACAGATATTTAATTCTTGCTGCTGCAGCGTGTGTTGGGGGTCTGGAGCCAATACGGACAACCACAAATCTGACACCTGTGGGGAGAACATGCAAACACTTCCCAAAAAACTACACAACTAGGCTCGAACAGGAGTTATTTGTGTTGTGATGGAAGAACTCTTAGCAACTATCCTAACATAAGTTTAGAAGTAAACAACAGGCCCCTCAAAGTTTCTTAAAGCTCCACTCGACAATCATAGGTGATAAGCATATGCTCTAGACCACACAATATAATGAGAGGACTTCATACTAACAGATGAATGGCTGAAAATTACTGCTCTTTTAATCAATGTGTGTCTGCTTATAGTGTTTGAAAATAATACCAACCTTCAAAAGAGATGCTGCTCTTATTGTGTTGAGAAGTATTTCCTCAGCTGGCTCCCCACAACTTCTATTTGCAGTCTTTATGAAATTAGATTTTCTCTGATGTACCTCTTCTTTGGTCTTAAAAGCTCTGGGCATAAACCATCTCCAGTATTGCATTTTTATTCTTTTATGAGCCAATTTAAAACTCATCTGCTGTAACACTGCAATTTGTTAGGTATCTTCCCCCATCAAGATGTCCGACACGGTTTTGCACTTTAATATGTATCTATGGGGGCTCAGTGTTGATACTGATTCCATCATATTGTCAGGTAAACAGGATCTAATGCATGCAAAGCCCTCATTCTAATATCCCTTATTATTATCATCACCAGCGAAAGCACACACTGCAGTGGCAATCCATTTGCATTAGTATGCACTTTATTCAAATTATGAAGTGATCGCTATGGATGGACTTGAGGTTAAAAAGCGAAGAGAAAACTCAATTTCAAACTGCATACAGCTTTATAAATAGGATGTTAAGAAGTAGAACAATAAATCTTGAAGAATTAGTTTTATTTTCCTTCTTATCCCACTTAAGTTATGCAAATGCATTAGGATATTGAGACGAATGCTGATAGTCGATGCATTAATTACCCAATTTAATTACTTAATCTACACAACTGGACATTTAATTCATCAATAAGCATACAGTAGAGCATTAGGGAGCTTGGCTGCCTCTTTTTCTTCATGTCAAAAGCTTTAGAGTTAGCAGAAGTGAAAGCTGCTGCTCGGTCTGTGCGGCTGAATACAGTGGGAGGTGTATGATGAGAGACGGAGGCAGACAGTTCCACACGGAGCGGGGAAGATGGACTGCAGTGAGGTGAATAATAACAGCGGAGCGAGAGCGCGGCAAAGTCCCACAAGACCCAAGCATTATCATAGAGGACTCAGTGGGGAGCTGCCACTTCCCCCGGGAGGGAGCGAAGACCTGTGCTCACTATTTTGCATGACTGTGTCTGTGTGTGTGCGTGTGTGTTTGTGTGTGTGTGTGTGTGTATAGAAAGACAGCATCAAAAGATGGAAAAGAGCTGCACTGAGACAAATACTGTCTCCATTTTGGCTCAAAGGGTTGGGATGAAGAAAGAGTAATGATGTGGTGATGAGTTAGGATGTAATTCCATAATAATTGATCACCTTGTCAGTATCTGATTAATTATTCACCAGGCGGTTCATTTACATGTTGATATATTTAGAGGGGTGTTTATGGCATGAGGGTCTTCGCTTTTGTGTCAGTGTGCCGGCTTGATGGTGTTTAAGCAGAAGTTAGATGTTGATTAATTACTCTGTTTTAGAGGATAAGTGTTATTGAAGAAATAAAATGCAAATCACACCTGATGAGATTTGAGCCATTACCCAGCAGTCCATATTAACGCCGCTCTCCTTGGACCATTTAATCATACTTTATTGGCCCGAGATAGGATTACCCAACCACTGAGAAGGCTACCCCCAGTTTGTAAACATATTATAGGAACCTAGCAAAGGTGTCGCAGTCAAGTGAATTATAGAAAAACATGATGTATTGCAGCTTATTATTACTTTTTATAGGATGACAGACATTTTAGTTCAGGTGCTGCACAACAGCTCAATTTGAGCTTGAGTGGGCTGAATTAGTTGAATAATAGCAATCACTTTTTAATCATAACAATTGAAATGTTGCTTAAATCACATCAACTAGTTTCTCCATTCTAATCTTGCAAAAAGCACGACACTCCTCAATCCACATGATTTCTGCATGATTTAGCACACAAGTCCCTCTCGCGGTTTGACTTCTATTTGCAAGCATTAAGGTCACCATCTTTCTTTCACTTTATACTTGGGCCTCAGTGTTCTCACTTTTTTGAAACAAATTATGAACTGCATGTTTATTTTTTTTTTAATTGAAATATAATGTAAAGTTATGCCTCTCTTTGTTTCTAACAATGCTACAATGACGTTAAACCTAACATTTTAGCATTAGAAAAAACAAAACTTCTTTGGTAGTATTTCTTATGTCAGCATAAACACCACAATGTCTGGCCCCTTTGCTTTAGCTACTTCAAATGAAAAGGAAATGCTTGAATATAGAACGAGAAAGAAAGCTACTGAGAGTTGCAGTATCTATTATTTTTCAATGCACAACCAATAAGTCTCCTGAGTCATTATTGTTGTACGTTTGTGTAAATAGCACATTGTGTCGTAGAACAGTAATAGTAAAATATGCATAAGCAGTCCTCCACATTAGACATTCAATTTCCCCCCTGTGAAGGATCAATAAAGTACATCGTTGTTATTCGAGAATTTACATGATTAGACCTGAGGGCTGTTTCAAAGGTCAAGAATAAAGAAGTCTTAACGATGCTAAACTCAGAATGAAAACAGAATAGAAGCTGTTAACTGACTTGATCCTCCACAATATGTGGGCTCAATATACAGCATCAACAGCTTAGGGTGGGGTGTGTAACAATGCAAAGTAGAGCAACAATCCACGAGCCACGACAATCTACAGATGCAACATTAAAGTCACTGGTGACTGATGTTCATTGAGGCATGTTGTTAATGTGCAAAGTTCATTGTTTCTGAAGAGCAGCCTGCTTCTAGAGGGTAGTGCAGGGTGGGTGGAGTCCTGGAGGATGCAGGTGGCTCTCTCCCTGCATCTGGTGGATGGATGGCAACCTGCACCTGCTGGTCCTCTCTGCACACTTTAATACAACTCCTTCTCTATGTACTACACAGCTGTTGAAACATCTGAGGACATCAGCTGATGGAGGAGACCATCATCTGTATCACTTATGTATCGAGGCAGAAAGGAGAGTTGTGGAAATCCACAGACAACTTCGTGGTGTTCTGGGTGTTGAGAATAAGGTGGTGACCCTGCACCACTGCATCAATGAACAAAATTGAAACCTTGTTTTGACCAATTTATAACATGCATCTATCAAACACATCTCACAAAGAAGAAAATAAAACAAAACAAAAACATGCAAACAACAATTTGCTTGCCTTGGGGTCAAATACTGTAATATTTGGGAGATTTCCGTGGTAATGTAACATATAGGGCTCTCCCAGATGGTACCTACTGGTATATTCTGATGTAAGAGTTGCTTGAACAACTCAACAATAAAA
>OMNM01002677.1:10117-20481 GCA_900302745.1 Parablennius parvicornis | reverse complement strand
TATTCACCACATATAAAAAGACCAACAAAGTGAGCAGAAAACAGTCCATCTGGATGAAAACAACAGCCTTTTCACACTTTTCCTCTCTCCGCATGTGTTATTTTTCTCTGCACTGTTCCTGCCAGAGGAAGTGTGAGAAGTGTGCGTGTTTGTGTGCGTTCCCGTTCGGCATCCGTGTTTCTGTCGCGAGCGCACTTGTACCAGCTCTCGAATGTTACTCACCCATGTTTACTGTCATCATCAGGAAGTGGCCCTGTTGAACTCGAGCGCAGAGCTCAACTTCTTTCTGCGAGCGAAGACTTCAACCTGAGAGCCGAAACACAAATAACACAACGAGGTGTCAACATCCAAGAGTGGTTGCCATTCTCCTGCAGCCTGGCGTGCATAATATTTCTCAGATTGCACAAAAACAATGACAAAACAGGACGCAGGTGGTAGTATCCACACAAAGCTTTTATTTTCCACATCTATGTCACTGCTCCTGTATTTTCTTTTTTTTTTTTAATACATATTTATTTAACCGGGTCTCTTGAGATGTACATATTATTTTTGACAAAATCTCCTGGCACAAAGACAAACACACAACAGCTAAAGAGCTGAAACACAAACACATTGAGACTCAATCCTGTGGAAGGCCCCGATGTTTCTTTATTGCGACTTTGAAAAGCAAAATACAGCAAGCGTGAGGGAATTCCTCTGTGTTTGATGGTGGAGGAGCCAAATGCACTCCTGATCCTGTGTTGCAGAACAGAGACTGGTGTGGGTGTTTTTGCCTAACCGCCTGCCTCAGGTAGAAACTGTGAACATTAGAAAAAAAAAAAAAGCCGGCCCCCTCCTCAAGTACTGAGCTGGTAAATGCAGAGCAGATGCATCAAATCTTAAAGAAAACAGATTATTTTTTGCATTGCAGTAATCACACTTACAAAAATCGGAGGAGAAATGCAGCTGTTTTGCAAAACCGCCTACTACGAAAAAAAATCAGTTGCACATAATTTATGTATAGCGAACCATGATTTCACACATTACGCTGCTGAAAAGTGGACCTGCAGCTAAGACGACATGTGCATGAAGAGGCTACTTTCTGATTATCTTCAAACTATTTGTTCTTTCTTTGACAAAAAAGGGGAAGAAGAAATAGTGAAACAGCCATACAACAGCATACTTTGCTGTTTTATCCCTGACTGTTGAAATAACCAGAGATCAATGCAAAACTATCTGCATTCAGCACAATTTGTGTCGGGAACACTTCTTATTTTGCAGAGCAACAACTATGAGAACATGTGAATATTTCTAGAAAAACCTAAAACAACAACCAAGAATTTCTTCTTGGTTCACGGGTTGGTCTGGATGAGGGGTCTGAGAACTCGCTGCTGGAGGCTGCTTGTTGCTGCTCACACACACACAACCCAGACACACAGATACTGTTGTCAGTGGCTACAGTCCAAGGCCCGGCTGTATGTGTGCGTGTGTTTGTATGTCAGTCCTGCAGTTTGACTCGAAGGCTTCAGTTCTGCTCTGCAACATTATTTTGTGATAAATGTTTGCACTCCGCTGCAAACATAATTGTGTAGTCCTGTTCAAAGGCAGAGCACACCGGGGACAAGCACAGATAATATGAAGCTTAGAGGAGAAAACGCACAAATGAAATAATAAAGTGAGGATGAAATCAAATAAAAGGGAGGAAAAATAATTACAGAAATACATTTTTAATGAAGGTGTGAGGGTATATCGGCCTGTGGAAGCTTCGTCATAAACACATTTCAACACTGGCTCTTTGCGAAAAAGACTAAAGAGCCTCCAGAGAGATTAATGGCTCCACTCAGGAGACATACTGACTGTTGTTTCTGAGTTTTAAAGCATCATTTACTTCTTGTTTGTCTCTCTCCAGTGTCCATGTTGCATGCCTTCTTGTGTTTTTAAAGCCTCCAACCGCTGTGTACAGTATGTCCCTGTTACCCCAAACACAGAGCGCAGATAAATGCTCCAGCTTGTCTGCAGAGACACAAACACTTTCTCTATTTGTCAGCCCCCCCAAACTTTTCATGAAAGCAATAAAAAAAAAACGACCAGCGGAGCGGTTTACAGCCTGCAGGGCAGAGTCACGGGGCGCCGACCGAGTTTGAACATAGGAACAGGCAGTATACCGCTGTCAGAGCCAACACATCAGCGCGGCAAAAAAAAAAATATGGCTGGAAAGCTCAAACTTGAAAGCACTCAGCGTGAGTAGAAACGATTAAAGGGCGTTCGGCTGCATGACAGCGGGGTGCTCCAAATATGTCACAATATGAGCATTAAATGTGTGTACACTTGCATTAGGCCAACACGGCGTGATTAAAACTAATACAATCAGTCTATCTGATGAGGTAGGACAGAGCGGACGGGGGAGGCCGTGCTTGTACGGCACCGTTGACCACACATGAAAGAGACGGCGAACAACCACCAGACAGGTGGTCTCTCAACACCACGTTGCACGGTTTGTTGATGCTCCATACAAACACACACACACACACCATCAGAGGAGCCCCCTGTCTCGTGCCAGCGAGTCACCAGATGGTCCATCTGCTTGGCCCCTCTGCCCAGCGTGACGCCGGGCTACTGGTGCCCACTGATCGCCAGCCCAGTTCTCCACACACTCCTTGGCAGGTGGGCAGCGCGACAGCCCCGCTTGTTGAAGATCAAATGCTAATCGCCGCTCTGCTCTTGTGGCTCGGCAGCCGCACACACACGTCCTCCGAGAGGAGACCGTCTGTCTGCTCGCTGGATCGTGCGTGCGAGGGGGAAAAACCAGGAAACAAAACGGGCAAGCACTAACGCGGGTCCAGGAGTGTTTCACACAGTGTGACGCACTTCGTGGAGGAATATGGGATGATATGGAGATAGCGTTTCGCCGGCGGGGGTGCGTGCTTTGTCGCAAACTGGCGAATGAGGAAAACAAGACAACGCGCAGGACGAGCCAGACAAAGCAGAGTCAAGCCCCTCAAACCTCACGCTGAAATTTTGTTTTGTTTGGAGTGATTGAGAGAAGATCACAGCCAAGATTGTGCAAGTCAGCACGTATATGCTTGCGAGCATTTACTTTAACCTCTTTCAGCTCTGTTACATCATTCTCCTGACTGAGTAAACAGTGCGATGCTGACCAAAGTCCCCGAGGAGAGCGCCTCCTTCTCCTCAGACGAGAGAAGGAGAGAAGTGGAGGGTCTGCCGAGCAGCTGCCTGACGGCCTGACCTCATGTCTGACATCACACTTGTGGAGTTCCAGAGAAATCACCATCTCGGAGGTCAAGCTGCAAATGTCGAGGGGCTTACTGGGGTTTCCACTCTCTAACGCAGACTTGACGTTACACCCACTGGATGCCAAAACAGACAAACCCAGCGAATAACAGATAAATAACGAAAAGAACTGATGTGAAGGTGTTGCACCACTGGCAGATATTACAGCTGTAACAAGTACCAGTCGACACGCAAACCAAATCAGATGATGCAGATTTAGTTCACAGTTGATCTCAGTCAACATTACCAAAGCTTTTCAATGAACAACTAACACCAAACACAGAGTTTTTAGGACTGTAACAAACAAATGACTTTTCGCAATGCTGAGAATGAAAACATAATAAATTACTAGTTATCTTTAATAGCAACGACGACTTTCAGAACATGGAAATAACTTCAAACATGTTGTCTCATGCCACAAATGCATGTAAAAAGTCAACAAATATATCAATTTAAGCATTTTATTTCACAGTGAAATTACATTATTATCAAAACTCCCAGTCTGATCTTAAACTATGTTTGAGTGCGTTCAGATGTTTCACAATGAGTTTCCGTTTTCTCCTGTGATTTGGTTGAAGGGAATAAAGGGAGGGAAAAAAATCATTGATAAGCAATCCGCACTCGTTTGCTAATGTTTGAAGTTTGTGAACAAGTTCTCGTTTTATCATGAGCGAAAGTAAAACGATTCAAAATTTCTTCACATTTTTCATTGGAGTACTTAACTGAATTGTTGGGTCAACATCTTGTTTTTGTATTAAAAATCTGCATATTATTTAATACCGGACTTACGAATTAACAAATAAGCAACAATATTATGGTTAGGATGAAGCATTTCCTGTATTTTACTACTGAACATCTCAGATTCCAGCTACTTCAAAATGAATGTATTCCTCCCTGTAACAATAAACCGATATACTATGGTTGGCGATGCCACTGACGGTGCAGTAGTGGTTAGTACTGTTACAACAGAGTGAGAAGTCCCCGGTTTGAATCCAGGCACAGACTAAATAAAGCCACATAGAAGACAGATGGAAGGATATATTTCTTTTGCGCCGTTGGTCAAATTGACACACGCCAGGCTATAGTCTCATTCTTTTGTAACATTAGTCAAGACGTTTCACCCTATGCTGTTTCAAAAGCACAACATGTGAATGAATCAGGAACATAATTGACAGGTTTGTAGAAAATGAATACAGTAGATGTAGCCTGAGGAAAAATGCTAAACTTTAGTAGGAAACAGAGACATCTGTTACAAGTTGACTTGTCCTGAGGGAAAGTTTAAAAGACCATGAGGTTTCCATCTTTGAGCATATTGCACATTTTGAGAATCATTTTGTTTTTTTCCTTCTTGCTGAGAATAAACTGGCAAATTGTATTCTAAGCTGCACAGTACAAATAAAGCACATTAATCGAAGGCAGCAGTTTTCCTCGAGTGAAAAAAAAAAAAAATACAATGAACAGCAACATGTTAGCTGCGTCGTAACGCTATGTTTGTTGCCTCATAAAACATAGGGTGATTGCGCACATCGCTGTATTCAAAACCAAATAAAGATGCAACCTTGACTGCTAATGAGATCACAAATAATGTATCACAGGCCTGATATAAATCCCTCAAGACTGGCTGAGTTGCAACTCAGGCAGGAAGTGATGGGTGATTAGTGAGCCTGGGCTCTTTGGAAGACTTTTTGAAAGGTCATTGGTGGGGGTGTCCTGTCCGTTGAACGCCTGCCAGCACTTTGCGGCGGCCACCCGGCATGAGTCAGGAGGGTTATGCCTGTGGATTCTGGGAAGTAAGACAATACTGTGCGTCCTCGCTCTTACTAAGCCTGCCAAGGGTTTCATACACAGGGACGCACTTGAGGACTTGGACATCAGTTCCACGAGGAGCCTCAGCACTCGTTTATCACAAACCTTGGCTTCCCACACAGGAGCTCTCCAACAAGACACACGGCTTAATCACTTATTCCTACTGCACAGCAAGAGGAGTTTATTGCTATCTGGACCGAAATCTAGGCTTCATTTCTATTAAAAGAATGTCACTCAAAGTAATTCTGTGATTTTATTTGAGGTGTTAACATGTCAAGTTAGAAACGCTGAGCTACAATGTGATGATCACTTTTGGTCAGAGCTGTTTGTGCTACTAAATACATACAACAACTTTTTGTTCTGAAATAGGCAGACATAATGGTACATTCTTTAAACTTTGTTTTTTTGATTGAACGAGCCAGCAAATTTATAGTATCACATATTAAATCATCAATGTATTTTGTATTTGGAGTAAGCAGAGTCCAACAATCCGATGCTAAATCCATCCACAGGAGTGACGCAGTCAAACAAATAAACCCTTAGACTATGAACACTTCAAAATCAATAATTAGACTAAAATGCATGTTTTTTGGACAGTGAGGAAACCCACTGACACACAAGAACAAGTAAATCAGGGTCAATCCTGACTGAAACGGCTATGAAATTTGATTATTTGCCAATACTAAACAAAGCACTTAAAAGTGAATCTGCTTGTGACGCTGAGTGCATAGCTCAAGACATGCATGATGGTTTTTAAAACTGAGTTAAAATTCAGTACAGAACATTTGTGATTTTACACCTATGCACTGACTAAAGCTTAGATTAATAGAATCAAAATCAAAATGAACCATTAAGCTGGATGCATCATCGCAACTCATTAAACGATGCCACTAAGACACTCACGTCTCAGAGGGAAGCAAATCTTTCTACACTGATCATCAACTGAACAACAAAAGCTAGAAAAAGGCCAAATAAAATCGTAAATCTCCCGTTTTCCGCGATGCACCGACTCTATAGATCACTGTGACCAGACTCAACACCCCAGGGGAATCTGCACAATCTGTAAAGTAAGCTGTCTTTTCCATTATGAGGTGACATGCTATTACAAGCACATTCATTCATTGTGTTTCTCCACCCATATGCAGCCATGCAGAGACTCCAGCTCGTAGACCCATTTCGCCAGACAATGTCAAACAGCCGGTTTCAGGAGGAGGCAAGACAGACTATCTTCTGGGCCACCAAGCTATTTATCCATGAAAAAACATCTTGTATTTGGTCTTGCATACACTGACACTGAGTGACCGTGACAATGAACAATTAAGTATCTCTACTTGTCAATGTCACCCAACTTCTCGGAAACACATTAGCTTCATTAAGTTTATATTAAAACTCCAATTCCATAAAGCTGCGACAATGTGTTAAATGCCAAACAGGACACGAAAATTTGCAACACTATTAATTCTCATCATGCTATTGGCTTGCTAATCAATAGAACTCCCAAAATGCTGCTCCAGCTGATTTTAATACTCAAAAATGCAATGTGGTCTATGTTCCAGTAAACATAAGCCATTCATTTATAAGTTTTGATTTGCAACCTAACAAAGAGTTTGGTTCCCTTTTTGGTCTTAAAGCTGTACATGAATGTGCACCGGTGGACACGGATCCCGCCGAGGCCTGACCCGTCCCGACTTTACACGACTGTGTACACACATTTGTTTTCCATGAGATTGTATGACCTCGTCTGGGCTGCATGTTGTCTATCCGGCCGTCTCCGCAGCCTCAGGCTCAATTGCTGTCGATGGCATTGTCCTTACAGTCAGACGGGCCGTGCAGACAAAGCTCAATCAGGACAACTTCCTCTGAGTTTCTGGAGCGGCGGGGGCTGGACCTCGCTGCACTTTCGCAGATAAAGAAAAGTGTCCCAGGCTGACTTTGGAAAGCAGTCAGACATTTTTACTCTGCTCGTGTTTAGTTCTGGCTGGAGTCTGAATATGAATCCGAATATTCATTTGTGCATTTTGCCACCTACCTCACAACAAAGTAATTCCTCTTTTTCACTCCGTTGAAAAAGTTACATTCCTCAGCCACGCGAACCAGTCGAGCAGCCCTACATATATGCGACAGTATCAGTAGTTAAAACTTTACGTCATCTTGGGTGTGCCACAACAAACTTTGCACACCTGTATTTGTGCAGGGGTCAATTTGTCTTCTTGGCACATGAACTGCTGACATGAGGCGTTTCCAAACTGAAATCTAGAGTTTCATTGGCAGATATTTCATGAGAGGATGTTTTGCTGGGCCCCCCCCAAAAAAAGAGAATCAATCAGAGAGAAGTCCATAACAAACTCAAGCTGTTTCTTTGACTGTTTCTCTTCAGTTTGAGGCCGTACACTCGAGAAAAGAGATATTTTCTCTGTGTATTTGTCAGATTGTAGCTACTTTGACCAGGTTTCTAATCTCTGCTGCTGAAAGGTATATTACTACATCTGTCATGCTTATCAGTTGAATTGACCGGTACTTTATTTTAGCAGAATCAGTTCTTTGCTATCAGAAAAAAAAAAAAAAATTTCTCATCACACGAAACAATCTTTGTCTCTCCATGTCAGTCTCTCAGCAAAGCCTTGCAGGCTTTCACAAGTCTACAAGTAACTTTACTCTTGACAATCCTCCATAAAAACCAGATGGATGATAGAGTGCTGCAGAGATGATTGTCCCTCTCACTGATTCTCCAATCCTCCTGTCCAAAGTGATGAATGGGGTCATGGAGCCTTTGCTTAATGTAGGTCCAGAGTTTATCAAAGTAGATCCAAACAATCTCCTTCATGTCATAGTGATGGATCCTACTTATGCAAACTTTAATTTATTTGTCTCATTTTATGCCCCAAAGTCTTTTTAACTCCCTGGGTTCTCTCATTGGGTTTTCCACAAAGAAATCAATACCATTTTTTTCTTTTAAGATGCCGTCTGATGGAGCGCGTCTTTGAAAGTCCAAACTATCTGTCCATAAAGCGGACTTTCAGAATCAATACAGTAATTTACATTCATCTTCTTTTACACCGCATCATCCCTCGCAGGGTTGCTGGAGCCGATCTCAGCCGACAGTGAGCTGAAGCCATGGTGTGCCCAGGACTGGTCACCAGTGCATCACAGGGCAAAATAACACCTACAACCACACACGAGGAAACGAGAGCATGCAGAGAAAACCATTGCGTACGTAGGAAGAACAAGCAAGTTCCTAAGAGAAAGGTCATAAAAACCTTGAATCTATTGAAGTGACAGTGACAGTTACACTGTAACTACAGTAGGAAGTTTACAAAGCTATTCAAAACTGAAGCACCACTGAACTTAGACCTACATTGTTCAATAATTTCCAGTTTGAGTTCGATCAGATTTGACGTGAAGATAAACTTTGTCGTTTGTTTTTTATTCAAACAGACCGTCAACGCAACATGACCATAGTGCTTATAAGATTCAATGTAACCTCTGACCCCCTGCCTTTTGGTAAGCGAGTGGTCAGACTTCTGTGAGTTCAGCATCTGACGACTTCAGGGTTCCTCGCCGAGCGAGACAAGGTCACGCTCGTGTGCATTTAGACGTTTGGTGAATGAGCCACGAGGAAAAAGACGGCATGACATTGTCCCAAGAGTTCACAGGTAGATGTTAAAACAAGAGCTCAGAGAGCTTAATGAAGCCTGCACGAGTGACGTCTTCAGCACAAGACCTCACATTTGGGTCTCCTTTCAGGAAATAAATACTATACTGAATAAATGGTCAGAATATGCACTGAAAATCTCAACAAACCAGTCAACAAGTGAAAATAAAAGTTTTTCTTCACAAGTTAGATGAAAATACAAGTAATGACTAACCACGTTGGTCTCTGGTGGCATTTACTGTGGGATCCCGTCCTGTTATCAGGCCAGCAGATTGTTTAGCTAAAGGCACACCAACCATATCTGTGGGCGGTTTCCACATGACAGGTTGACTCTTGCTTTAAGGCTATTTCTGAGCCCCAGGGCATGCCATAGTGCTGATAGACTCATCTATCAGCTCACTGTTCAGGCTGTCTACAGAGGGCCTTTCAGACTGATTTGATCCGATAAAGAGGTGGGGGACCCATTAAAATCCAATTGGACATCTGAGGAAGAAGAGTGAAGCACGACTTGCAACCTCAGTGAAATTGTCAAATCTGGTGAACACGCAAAAGACAGAAGTAGGCCTGGAAACATGGGAGGACAAATTAAATATGTTCAGGACTTTTCAGGACAAGTACATAAGGAGGTCTTATTTTCAGAAAAGCACTAGTTTAAGTAACCACAGTGAATCACAGAGGTCTGGAGGGCTGACAGCTGAGAGGGGAAAAAAAAAGGTAAAGATCATGAATGAGTGTACAGGCACATAGTGACAATGACTTTCCAGAGAGAACCATACACCCCCAGATACAAAAAATAAGTATTTAAATAATGAAAACTTCTTATCATTCAATGCTATTTTTGTTTTTGCAACAATTCATCCAAACTTGGAAAAACAATGTGACATTTGACTTTACATTCACAACACTGAAAACCTTTAGAGCCTCTGAAAGTAACAGTTGTAACTTGCACAGAGTAAATATACAGCACTTGCTGATGTTTATTTAACTGTACACCCAGCACGGACATAATAGATGATCCTCTGCTTTACTGTTGTGGCAGTCAGACCCAGCGATAACAGCACACAAAGCAGTGACCACAGGAACTGGCTCCAAACAAATAGAGGAAGAAAACAAGAGCTCGGACTCTTACCTTGTTATCTAAGTGTGTCCATGTTCTTGCAACAGCTGCAGGATTGATGAAGACGAACTGTTTGGATTATTAAGAACCACCGATAAACGACATAAAGAGTGGAAAAATACCAACAGATGCAGCAGGAGGTGGGGGAAATGTCCCCAAAAAACAGTGGGCTGGTGATCCGGAAACTGCGCTCTCTGTACTGAAGCGCAGAAATCACATGTACGCGGCGCACTGTGGCAGAAAGCTGCTCTCCTCTCAGAGGCGCATAAATCCAGAGCTGCGGAGGAGAAATACAACTGCAACGGCCGCAGTGTTTCCGAGGAAAGTTTTTTTTTTCTTTCTTTCTTTCTTTTTTTTTTTTTTAATTCGCCCTGCACTCCGCTTGTCTCCACACACACATACACACTACAGAGAGGAGCTGAGTTGTTCCCCGGAGCTGCGCCTCTGATGTCAGCAACAACGTGAGCTCCAGGAAGTGGTGACGCGCTCCGGTGGTGCGTCTCCAAGGCAGCGGCGGGT
>OMNM01002677.1:0-10097 GCA_900302745.1 Parablennius parvicornis | reverse complement strand
CGGGTGTCACCCCGCGTGCTCTGCCGCCGCCGCGTGGACACCTGGAGGAAGTGCACGTGACCTGCAACGAGACCCTCCATCTCACGAGCTTCAAACCGCCACAACTGTAACAGGAGGGCCGTGCACACACATTAGAGGTGGATGAAGGAGAGGATGCACACACGTGCGCCTCCAGTCAAACAGAAGAAATGAAAACATGACATCCTTCAGTCATCTAAATACCACAGGGCACCAACCACCTTGGGGCAATTTGGGTCATCAATCGTGCATGTTTTTGGTCTGCAAGAGGAACCTGAAGTAACTAATCCAACTAATCATACAATATTAATGCTCTGGGGGAATTTCAAAATTAATTTTTTCTACTTCTATGGTGCACCAAACGTCCGCCTCTCTAACCTCGAGGCCACCACTATCCTAAAACTCCACACAGAAAGGCCTAGTCAGAATTCAAACCCATGTTCTCCCCAGGTCTGTAATCAATGATCCACTGTCAGTCCCGTCAGGTCAATCTTTCCTCCATGAAATCCTGCAGAATCCATTCACACATTTTCTTTTTACCTCTTTATCTAACTCATGGGGCCCCAGAGAGGATCCCAGTTGCCTGAGCAAAGTCAAGTTAATATGCATATTCAAACTGTATATGTTTTTAGATTGAGGGACGAAACAGGAGTACCTGCAGAAAACCACTATGAGAACATCCAAACATTCACATAGATTTTACATTGGATCACCATTTAGCATCAAATACATGTTTTTGGACTGCAAGAGGACACCAGAGAATCTGTAGAAAATTCAAAAACACACAAGGAAAACACATAAAAGTGCCAAATTGCAACTCTGGACAGAACAGGAACTCACAATGTGAACTTTACTTTTCTAAAGTAAAAGTGGAGCATTGATAGTACTGAAGAAATGTTGTGACACCAAACATACCATTATAATATGTTCAGTCAGCAGGTGAAGCCACAAAGGTGCTTGAGGAATGTTAAAGCAGTGAAAGGGTTTGAGTTTCATGCCTGTAAACCTCTTACATAAGGCATGTAAAGTGATGCTAAAAAAATCATGTCAGAGGAAATAAAACAATTTATTGGAATAAGGCATCATCGTAGTTTTGTACATGTTAATATATAGTGAGAGTAGAACTATGGCCTAAGATATACCTCAGTAAAAGCTTATTGTCACCTTTGATTTAACAACTGTAAATTCTTTCGGGGTCCTTCTATGAAAGATAATGTTTTCAGCCAAATGCACTAATTTTCTTCCTCTCCCATGTTATTAGGAAACTTCCTTTCTGTTATTCCACTCATACGTTTTGTTGACATCAGGGTTTTCTTTTTGTACATATTTTGCTTCTTTTATTTTTGCCAGACAGTGAGAGAAGTCATATTGTCTCTGGTGGTGAACACCAGTACATCACACTCCTCATTAGTGCAGCCACAGTTTTTCTAACTGCTCCCTCTTGATCCCACTGGGCTTCTGGTTTCAGTCTCCAGTTAACAGAGCTTCTCTCAGTTGCAGGAGGTGTTGAAAATATCAGCTGAGAAAGCTCAAGCTCAGTAAATACCCAATCTCTTAAAAAAAAAAAAAAAAGGCAATTCCTAAACAAATATCTTCCCTCGTTATCTCTGCAGTATTCATTAGTGGCAGCAGGTACTCCAGCATGGTAATATGTGGACGGCTGACACTCCGCTCATCATTTTCACTGGTTTAGCATGACAAGCATGTTTTGTTCACTCAAACAAGTGAGCTGATGAGGTCCACACTAATGGACAGTGACAGCATCATTCATATCTGTCACAAACAGGCAGTAAATATGTGACATCATGTTGTCCATTCCCCTATAATTTGATTCAGCCAAACGCTGAACACTTGCATTGCGCACCTAAGAAAAGATGTGGTGTGTGTATTCAAATTGTTTATTATGGAGAGAAAAAGAAAGCCCTGGGTAGTCGGCGCTCTCCTTTACAGCACATTAGCTGTGACGATTGGAATAAGGCTGCTCAGCTGACCTTGGCCCCAGCGCCACTCTTTGAATTAGTTCCGCACAGCACTGTTTTATTGTGATCAGACATGCCCTTGCTTGGTGTAAGACTGCTTGAGTGCAATGAATATCAATTGGACATTTGCATCTCTCTGTGGAGTTGCAGTGCTTGTAGTTGTCTGTACAGTTAAACTCTGCAGTGGATGAACACTGCATGCAGCTGTTACAAATGCTAACAGGCTGTGTGTGTGTGCATGTGCTAGTGTGTGCATGTTTCTTTGTCAACATGCATAATGTGTCAGTGGTTTTTGAACCATCCCCTCAGAGATTTTCACGGTTACCAAGAGACTAAGGGTCTCGGAAGACAAGCAAATTGTCAGTTTTATGTAAAAATGCTCCATTTTCTTATTGTGAAAATCCACAACTGGTATTGTTTTTTTCTTCCACGTGTCAAGTATTAATCAAAATGACATATAGCTGTCATCATTCTGTAGATAGAGAAAGCTCATATTCATATTAGCCCGTAAGAGCATTAACGTATCATCGTGTGTATTTACAGTGAGTATCATTCTGAGGTCCCAATTCACCATTACAGCTCATTTCTGCCATAGCCACCTCCAGTTACAAGTGTGTCATTGAGCCTTTTGTTTTTCTGACTCCTTCCTGCCCTCAGGGTCAGTGTGTAGTTCTGGGACCTCTCCTCATGTTGTCAGTATTGAACCAGCCATCCTTTTTCCCAGAAGCACTTGTACAAGACAGGCAGATGATGATTAGAAGCACATGTTTGGATGAAGCTACTTTTCTTTGTGGCTCCTTTTATTTATTTATTTTTTTTTTTTTAGTCTTACACTTTGCTAAAAGGGCCTTCAGGAAAAATCCATGCATCCCTCAGTGGTGAACTGTAGCTGATATTGACCTGTTGGAAATCAATGAGGCCTTCAGGAGAGCAACACAGAACAAACTAAAAATACCACAAATGGGGTGTTTTTGTTCATCAGATCAGACTTTACAGTGAATTATAGATTTTTCCATAAGTGTACAGCAAACTAACATCTGATTGTTAGTGGAGAGTTTCATCTGAGGATTCATGAGACATCGTCTCATCAGCCTGTCAGGAGAAGACTCTGTCCAGTGAAAACAAACACAAAGATATAAGGTTCTTGTGAAATAGATACAGTGTCTGGGCCGAAGAATAATACAAGAGTTGCTTGACTTCAATTTTTGTGAAAATTTTTTGGTGAACTCCTGTTTTTAAAATGATCTCCAAAGCACATCGCATGCTATTCATGTGCCATGACAGCAAAAGGGGAGTTTCTGCAGACTTTTAAGTTATTGTGTGGTAGAAATGATGACTTGCTACTGTGATTACAAAAGGTAACAGACATTTGTGGTATACAAGATAGACTATATGGTGAACTTTTAAAGGTATGTTTTCAAAAATACAAAACTTAACTGATGTCATGCTGCAACACCTTTATGTAGTATAAATATATGGATTGAAGTCTCTCCATTTTCATCGTATTGTGTGTCAATTTAATATACAAAAAACATTCCATCCATTCCTCCAACCATCCAGATCATCAAAGTTTGTCGCCATGTGAAAAAAAAGAAGACCTGACAAGTTCTTCTTTGCAATCATTGCAATTAAAAAACCAACAACCCCAAAACAAATATTGTTACAATAATGTCATGAAGGCATAAATTAAGTCCTGTACACTTCATCAAGAGATCCTGTTCCCATCAGCTGCAGCGTCAGCATCTTCACCAGAGGAGACTGGATCACTACCAAGGCCCTGAACTCTCTGTCCTCACTGAAACACAGATTGCAATGAATTTAACAACAACAATATCAATAAATACTAGATTACTGGTGGTCTACCTGGGAGTGAAGCTGATGTGAAGACATTGACTGACACGAAGCTCTTTGGACTTGAGCAGCCCAAAGTCTGGAGTCACTTCAAACACAGGAGAATCCTCCCCCTGCAATTCTACAAAAGTTAAAACACACAGAAAGAATATACATCATAATTAACCGAATAGGATGTTGTTCTTCATGTAACATCATCAACAAACATTTTTGTGAAGTAATAGTTACTCAGAGTTGTGAAAACGAAGCGTCCTCACCTGATTTCCAGTAGGTATGAGCACCAGTGCAGCAGAGGTCTACTAGTCTGGTTTGTGTGTGTCCCACAAAGCAGAACCCAAAGTCAATATTCTCACAAGACAAATGCAGTGTGGATAGATCCAACCAGGCACATAGAGGCACTGTCTGTACAGAGGGAAAGGACTTTGTGAGACTGTGCACGATGCCGTGATTATACACTCATCCATCCATTCAATTCTAACCTGAAGGGTGTTGTTGCTGTAGTGGATCAGAAGGTTTTGTTGAAACTTCAGCTTCCTGTGCCCACTTGCACTGTGGATAAGCTTTACCCGAGGAGGCTCTTCCTCATCTGTCTGGTCCACATGGTCCAGGAGAGGCAGAGAACAGTGGAAGGCCACTCTCACCTAGTAGGAAAGTAACACCCATATCACTGGCTTCATATCAAACCCTGAAGTGCTGCTGAATATGCTGAAAACACAATTTTCCCCTCATTTTACCCGCATGCTGTGTTGAGACTGAAGCACCAGGGACTGTTTATCACCAAGCAGAGGGTTGCTGGAGGTGCTGGTCCTGGCTCGCGGTTGCAGCTTAAGCACTGAAAATGGAGATTGAGTCCCCAGTCGGAAGTGAAGAGGCATCTCTGAAGAGTTTCTGAGCTGAAAGCTCCGCGTGGTGTCAAATTCCTTTACCACTAGCTGCAGACAAAAACAGAAAGAAAATTACTGACTGCTCAGAAACCCTGTACACCCCAGGGATTCATATCTCCAGCATGCACTTTAGTATGTCAGAGTTCTGTTGATTAGTGTTGTTGATCTGTCGGACCAACCTCCTTGTCTGATCCTGCCCTCAGTAAATCACCGGCCGTGGCGTGAAACTCCAGCACCCCGTCGTCCTCCTCCATCTGCACCACCAGCCTGCAGCAACAGGATATCAGGATGGAGATATGCAACTTAATCAGACCACCTCTGAGCTCTTTTTGCCCAACCTCAGCTTATTTCAATTTAGGAAACATAAATTGAGTTGGATGCACGAGGGGTATGGGAGACATAAATAGTGTGAGTGTAATTGCTTACACTGCAGGTTTTACGGCTGCTAGTAGATCCATCGTGACGGGCTCTAAATCTAAACCCTGAGACCTTTTAACTTTGCCTGGGATGCAAGCAGCCATCTTTCACACACATAAAAAGACAAAAAAAAAGGGAATTTCGATCATTTAGTCATCATGTATTTGCCATAGCCAACAATCATAGTTGAAACATGTGTTTTGAGCATGCTACCTCTTGGTCTAAGCTTAGAAAACCGAGAGCAACGCCTGAACATCTGGTCTCACTAGCAGACCCAGAAAGAGTCAAAGGGGTGAAAGATACATGGATCACTCCGCTGCTCTTTGCTGGAATCACCTTGAAAGGTACACACAAGGTAGACACAAATAAACCATTTTGAGAAGCAACCGTCAAAGCAGAAATCCTTTGGCGTAAATGTACTCAGCATACTATTTGTTGTGGTGTGATGCAGTACGGATAATCTGAGAGTTTGCCCATGTGAGGCCTGACATGGACAGAGATGAGCTTTTCCTCAGCTGTTGAAGGGTCACAATAACCTTCCTCTCCCTCCTCCTCCTCGTGATGCTGAAATCAATACATTTAATGTTTTAACCAGTAAAACAATAAAAGGTGCATTAATCTGCATTCAATCACTTGATTTTCAATCATACAGATTCCCCCAAGTCTAAGAAATATATAAAGGTTTATGTGTGTGTTCAATATACTCACTGTTGTGCTTTGGAGAGAAGAAATTGTTTCCTCAGAGCCTGAGTCATGAGTCTTTTCCCATCCAGAATGGATGTTTTCACCAGACAGCCCCAAAGCATCCCTCAGCATTTCATTGCCATCAGCATCTTTAAGTGGGAAATCATCTCCAGATGGCATCACCAGAACATCCACCAGTTTACAGTCATTCAGATCTTCATTGTACGTCTCCCAGTCCATACGAATATCTGCCACAACACACAGATATAGAAAAGATTACTGAGAGCTTGTTATTGTCATCACTTGTCATGCAAACTGGTGTCATCCATATATTTTACTCTTGACCAATAGTAAGACACTTTATGGATGTAAACGTGAGGTTTGACCAATTTTCCTCCATTCGAAAACATTTCTAATGACTCTGCTTACCAATCATGGTGGGATTGTTGATTCGAAGAGAACGGGAAACAGTGTCACCTCCGGATATGTGAGTGCCGAATCTAATGACGCAGAGAGAAATGTCAAGATGAAAAGTTAAACAGTCTGAGATTAAATTGGAGAAATGGAGCATGACACAGACTTTATGTTTGGGCCCCGGTGTTGGTCATCAGTTCGGGGACCTGTCATCTGGAAATAGATTGGACAGCCTGTGACTGTCATCTGTATTGGAATGAGCATAGCATCGAGTTCCCCCACCTGCAGCACGAAAAAGAGCGCAAAACCATCTAAATTCAAAACAAATCCTCATCTTGAATTGCTCTTGCCTCATATTAACTGGCATATAGATATAATATACTTTGCAGATCAGTTGATCTTTGTAGTCCCCCCAAAAGTCAGTGTAGGCTGTCACGTCCACAGTCTGGGTTTCAAAGGGTTTGAGTGTTCCTGTGTCTGGCTGTACAAAGAAAGCTGCACCTTTTCCATCAGCCAGCAGGCTACTCACAAACTCTGAGAACAGACACAAAACACAGAATTACACCAAATTACAGCTTTTTACTTAACCCTGCACGGCGAGAAAAACGATCTCAAGATAAAGTTTACCTTCATGAGTCTTTTCTTCTACTTTCTTTGCTTGAACAGAATGAAGCGGATTCTTTACATAATTGAATCTGGAATTAAGATGTAGCTCAAGGTTAAAGTTCAGTCATAGGAGAGTTTTCATTTGATGCCTTGTTCAGGCCTGTGTTTCTCACCTTCTCTCTGACTGGTACGTTTGTGCTGAGACGCAGCTGGTGAAGTACTCAGCCGACATGGTAAACGGGGCAGTGATAGCGGTTTGGTTGGTTATCAGTAACTGCTTGGTAACACTTTTCCTTAGGACAACATCACCAAAGTCGAGCACCAGTGGTGAAGAACTCTGATTATCCTGAGGGGATCTGGCAGAAAAGCAAGATGTAAGCAGGAATGTTTCTTACTCAGCAGCTGTGGTATATTCTGATAACGTAGTTGTTTTTTGTTAATACAAAGTTTTGCATCAAGGTTAGTACCCAGAACTTGGCAAAGAGTATGACACACTGAGTGTTTTAGGTTTAGGAGCCACAATAGCAACAACGAGAGGAGAATCCATCTCCTGGACATCACAGAGTGCAGCCACATCAGTTAGTTCCAGCTACAAAAAAAAACAAAACACAAAGGGGAATAAAGCATCAAATACAAAAACAATGAGTCTGTGTTAACAGAGCAGATGGTCAATTTGATGAGCTTTAGGTGTGTGAGAAAAGCATTTTTTTAAAGGCATATACTCACATCTGTTTGAGCAGTGAAGTGAACTTTGATTTGCATGCTGTCATTAGGTCCCAGAGTCGCAGAGGAAGGGTCAAAAGAGGCTGTGCACATTGAAGCTTGTTGACCCTGGAGCTGGGTCTGAGGGGTAGAACAGCAAACTGACATCACTGAGTCAAAACAATGTGCTAAAATTCAAAGTATAAAGAATAAATCAACTATCATTTCCTCCTGATTATATGTACCCAAACAACTGAAAAGGGAAAATATAGGTTTAAATATTTGGTATAGTCATTATTTCTCATACACAGAGATGATGGAGTTGAACTGTAACGCAGCATACCCTCCAACTGAAGTGCGACGGCAGCAGAGTCTGGTTGAAGAGTGTGACGATGCCCTCGACAGGAACGCCGGCATAAAGTTCAGAGAGGACCAGCTTGCTGCTTAGCAAACACACCTTCGGAGACTGCACAACCGCACGCACGGACAGCTGACTGTAAGGAACAAACAGGTAGTGCTACCTGTTAGCACTGTGACTCACTGACATCATTAACGCAGTCTAGGAAATCTTTATATCTTAAATAATGAATGTTAAAAGAAAGTAAAACATTTGTATGTTCTTACCATCCAGTTCCATTCTCCACAATCAGCTCCAGCTCGGTTTCCAACTGTAGGCAGGTCTGTGGCTTGAAGACAACGTCCACACAGCAAGGAGCAAAGGGAGACAGCACACCTCTGGAAGGCTTCAATGAGATCTAAGAAGCAACAAAGAACTCTGAGTTACATTGTTGGTACAAACAAAAGTTACTCCATTCATGTGAGGAAGGTATTTGTTTACTGTACCTGTGAGTCAGGATGGTTGCGGTGACTCTGAAGGTTCTCCTTCAGTTCCCAGAAGGCCTCCAGCTGTGTTTGATTGCTGAGAAGAAGAGTCGTCTGAGTCTGATCCCCAAGCCTCACCAGTCCAAAGTCCACACTGGGGACACTGACTGTTACCCTGGGACCCTATTCAAATCAGAGGTGACTTAGAGCCAAATAATTAATTAAAAACAGCAAAAAAAAAAGTCTCATTTGAATTGTAATATGGTTCGATCTTACTTTAAAGGAGACTTTCACAGGCAAAGTGACGGGCTCGTGTTGGTGCTGTATGCGGCAAACCATACTGGCCACAACCTTCTCAGGTTTCACTCCAGTCACAAAAAGATCCAAATCAAAACACTCGTTCTCCTCTGGACAATCCATCAGAATTAACAAAACAAAAGACAGAAATAAACAAATAAATCATCAATATGTAATACCTAATGAGAAACCTTAAAGTTTCCTCTATGTAGTTAATCACATTGTGACGTACCTATTTTGCCAGTAGATGGCTCTACTTCCATTAGGTGGCTGTCACTGGTGAGCTTCTCCCATTGGAACATGATGGAGGTTTTGCTGTGGTTCCACATCTGATGCACAGATGACAAAGAAAAACCCAACATAATTTCATAACTGTCACAATGTGAAATAACATGGAGGGAAAAAAAGCCACTTGGATAACCTTAAAATTCCTTTGCATGGTTGCACAAGTGAAAACCTCTCCAGGAATCACCACGGCGTATGGCTCCAGCAGGATCTGGAACGGCTCGGTTGACCCCTTGACCTCTATCTCCATGACGATTACATTCCTGAGCTTCGAGCCAGCCTGCACAGGCTGAAGGACACTGACACACAGCTTTGCACATATTAGTTGAAGCTATGTCTACCACTAGGTCTGTAAAGACTATAAGTGATATTATTATGTATATCAACAGTGGCAGTGCATCTTTACACCGTGGTCCATGTAGAATCTTTACCTGCTCTCACTGGGTTCCGGTGGCAGCTGAGGCACATCCTTCAGAACCAGATGACAGACGCTGTGATATTCCTTCAACTTAAATAAAACATAATTATACCCAATGAGAAAAGTCCGCATTTGAACTTTAACACAATTCTGTCATTTATGTGTGAGTTGTCTTACTTCTTTAGGACAGAATGCAAAAAGAAACTCATGGTCCTGACAGGGAGTCAGAGTACCTGCAGAGGGACTGACATGGAAAACATCATCTGTGGCTAGGTGGAACTGGATATGGGACAATTCAGGGGATTCCCCTGGAAGCAGAGGATCCAAATTGGGTTTCATGATCTGCCAGAGAAACGGCAGCTCCAAGTGGCTTCAACCCAAAGACAGAAAAGACAGGGGGGGGGAATCTGATGACATTTGATATTTGATGAAAGATATTTACACATTTGTGTAAAATACATAACTACACAGAATTGAAAACAAAGCAGCAATCTTGAATATCGGCGATAATCAACACAAAAAAGGTGTGACGCTCACACATTGCTTCTGATGACAATCTTCTTCTGTTGCACACAGTGAGGGTTGCTGGGATTAAAACGCACGAGGTGTTCTGCAGTGAGGTCGTGCGTCTCTCCGGGCACAGGGGGCTCCTGCTGCCCAGATACAGACACAAGCTCAATAGCAATCTGTTGACCCTCGCCTGAAAAAATAAGCCCATGT
>OMNM01002676.1:4213-19213 GCA_900302745.1 Parablennius parvicornis | reverse complement strand
TGCACGGCTGTGCAAGACAATAAAGAGAATTGTAGTACATAATATTACTGGCAGGATGCACAAAAAAGACCATTATTCTTTAAATAAATAAGCTTTTGCCAAGAAGAAAAAAACAAACAAAATACAATATGGAAGATGACCAATCACAAGGTCAAACTTTAAGGGAAAACACTGAAAATAGTTTACTATAAAGTCCACAAAGAGAAGTCGTGGAGGCTCAGTTGAAGAAAGGCTGCAGGCGTGAGATGCTTTCAACACAATCTATAACTTTAGCTACAATATCTTGTGCCATTGTCAGTCGCTGGTAGATCAGCTTCTGTGTGTTTGTACACGCTCTATCATGACTCTGCCTGTTTTTAAATGCATGTGTGACAATCCATTAAATGCTAGCGGACTCACAAAGTCACATCCAGGAGGAATTCAGAATCAGTAATTGTATTTTGATTGTGGAAGGGAGCCAGCGTTACCCAAAAACAAACCTATACATTCAAATGGGGAACATGCAAACTCCACACGGTCCCGAGCCAGTAAACAAAAACCGAGACAAACCATGAAAACTGATGGCAGTCCCCACGCACCTCCCAACCTCCTAACTAGGTGCAGACACAGGCATCCGGCCTAATTCTTACTGGAAAACACATGCACGCTCGTGCACGCGCACACAGAATGCTCATTGTGTTTGGCCTAAGACGTTGCCAGAATACCACACTTTGTAAAAGCAAGCTTTATAAATCATTGACAGCAATAATTAACTACAGGTTCACATAATTCACCCCGACTCCCCTCCTGCTGCTGCTGTTGGAAAAGAACGAAGGAATGAGATCCGAAGAGAGAGAGAGAATCCTCTCAAAGAAAGGTTACCGGGGCAGATTGTGCCCTCAGCTTAACTATGTGCTCGAGAGGTGACATGAGTGCCGGGTTGGCCAGTGCCAACTTTACATGGAGGTGAAAGGTCCAGGAGCAGACCCTCTTCCATCTCGGTAGTGTTTAAACTGTTTGACATACAACACAGTCTTTTGCCGCTGCGGCTGCTGGCAAACGCTGAGAAGCTCGCGGGCGTTTGAAAGGTTAATTGGAGACTATCTAATTTATTTGGAATGAGGTGTTGGGGAGACGTGAGGAAGCATTTAACCAGTCGAGGAGTCCTGCGCCCACGCACACACAATAATTAGTCATTTTAGGATATGTGTGTGTGTCTGTCAGTGCATCTGTGACAGTGAGGGTAGAGCACCTTGTGTTTCCAGTTTAAACATTTAGACATTCCTGGTAGATAAGCTCCTGCAGTGGGAAGTGTGTGTGTACAGGCTTTAGAATTGACCCTTTCTCTCCTGTGCAGCCCTCCCTCTCGCTTCCCTCCTCTTTCACTTGCTGCTTTTACACATGAAAAAAGGAGGTCTGGTGAGACATTGCTCGGGGAGGAAAGAGGAGGATACACTTTTGTGGGGGAGCATGTGTCAACCGGTAAGTTGATGCATTCGGAGTGTTAAAATTAAATGTTTTAAGGACTTTTAAGTGGTTGAGTGGGAGAAAACTACAAGTGAGGATCGTGACTGAAGACCTCACTATTATTTTTGTGGTGTGTCATGGTGCATGATTGAATTTCAGCTGAAAAAGGTAAAGACTTTGTCAACTCCCTAATGCACAGAAGCTGTAACAACATAGGAAACCAATAAACACTATCTGTACCATAATCATAACAAATGATGGCGACTTCTTTCTCCACGTACAGTATCTTGAAAAAAAAAAGATAATAGTATGGCGGAAATCTGATAAGCTTCGGCTCCGGCATGTGGAAGCATGAAGGAAAAGCACGGACTTATTGTTACTTAAGTGATATGTGTGATTGGATTAAAGCCCCGTACCATGAGAATGCGCCGGTAGCTGTCTCGGTCAATGCCCCACAGCTTGAGATCAGTCTTGGCCTTGACAGTGGCGGCCCGAGGAGTCCCGTAGATTAGGGCAAGCTCTCCAAAACTGCCTCCTTCTCCAATGCTGGTCACCCATTCACCATTCACATATACCTGTGGAAAAAATTACAATTAAATAAATGAATAAAACCTAATATTGTCAAGTTAATGATGAAAATTACCAATATTTACTTTGTTCATCTCCTCAGTTTCAGGATTTGTTTGCTTGGCTTCTCTCTAAGTGTATGATGCCTGCACAGCAGTCAGATGAGATCCTCTAGCTCTCCTTTCTCCCCATCAATCCCTTCAATTTGCTTTGGCCTGTCTTGCTGGAGTCCACCCAATCGTTTTGCAGGGATAAAGATCATAAAGCTGAGGTAGATCCTGTGCTGCTTGTGCTTCATGTCATCTCACACACGCACACACACATCTGATCACATACATGCAGAGCTCTATTAAGGCCAGCCAGTATAGCTCTACAGACAATACAGTCTCAGTGAGACTCATTCAGGTCATCTCTGGGGCCGTTACAGTTTCACCAGCTGACACACAATCCACTATCTTGTTGACTTAATTACACAGAGAGAATTGCAGGACCCAGAAGGAAGGAGAGCCGGTTTATCCCTCTGTTGGCTGTTGTTTGCCGTAATTGTCGCAAGCTATTATTCAAGTTCAGAGGGACGAGGGACTCATCCTTCATCATGGACTGGGATTGTTTCAAAGAGATGCTGAGTGTCAGCCTGCAGTCATTTCATGCCAAGAGGAGCAATTATATATATGTTTGTAAAGCATTATATCAGAGAATACAGCTGGTATTTCAGTCGAGTTCTCTCCTAAACTGTAAATCTCCACACTTGTATATGTGATCCCAAAAGGTTTCAAATAGACCTTTCATGAGGTTCCTATGACAATGAGTATTTTTGTTCTCATGAGAGCTTTTGGTACTTAGGGCTCAAGTAGGAAAGACTATTGGAAACATTATTATAAAGACTGAATTGACAGATATATAGAAAATTTTTTTCATCAAAACAAATTTTTTACATAGCAATAATAATGAAGACTGAATTAATGAAATGTATTAGAAAGTGGGTGAGCAGACATTGTATTCATGTCTGTAGTTTGTCTCACATGTGAGCGAAAGAGACTCAGTTTCCCTTTGTAGAGTATTCAACAGATGATATTTCAAATCAGTCCAAAATGCTGCATCCATTGTAAATAACATAAAGGAAACCCACAGTTTTAAAACAATGGATTGTTAAGCTGAGAATACTCAAGTGAGATATCCTTTTTTTCAATAGATTTATGTGATTAAAAGGTGCTGAAGTGTCAAATAAAATCACATCACATTTTGAAAATGAAGGCTTTCGCTTGCTCTCTGATGTACCCATGTAAATACAGGCCAATGTCTTTTAGTGAAAACGTTTGGGCGCAGACCTGGAGGGTGTTTACATTAGTGGCAGTGGTTGTCAGCTTTCAGGCAGTTTATGAGATGCTGGCAGATTTACACCCCCGTCTAATGAGAGACATCTCCACACTTCAATATGCTCGGCACTGATCTTCAGGCTGTTTAGTGCCTGGGCTGCGGCTGGCAGGCAGGCCAGAGCTGTCTGTATGGTTACAAGGGTGGATAGAAGCGCTGAGGAGAAGGAGGACAAAGATGAGGGGTGGGGTTTTGTGGTGAGGTCAAGTGTAGGAGTCTTCCCACTGCTTGTCCGAGCTGTGGGAACACATTCATGGGTGGCAGCGCAGAGCCGACCACCTCCAGTTTCACACACTGGAGAAACAATGAAATCATAAAGTGGTGCAAGACTAAAGTACTGGTGCATTGATTTAATTCACTATGAGGCTAGGTCACACAAGAATTTTCAAAAACCTTAAGAATGAAAGTGGAAAAGTTTGCTGTCGCAAACTACATTTATGCAAGTCTGAGCGAATGTTAGAGCTGCGAGGATTGACTTGTGGCAAAAGAATGGGCTGTTCCTAACCCTAACTATACAAGCAATTTCAAAACATTGACTGACAAAAGAGAAAAAAACCACGGACTTGTGGTGAATAGAAAAACAATGTTTCCTTCTGTTGCAAGTGAAGGACAAATTCAATCCCAGAGATTACACAACTCTACATCACAATGAAAGATGCCTGAATCAAATACACTGAAAATATATTTTAAGTGGATAACATCTCTCAGAATTTGTAAAATGGACTATGCTTAAGAACATTCGGGCTTTCCAGCTCTTTGTCATCCTTGATGGAGAGCAGTTAGGGCTGAAATGTTTTCATATTTTTCCCTGTTTCCTTCAGTGAATTTCCTATCTTGCATCAGAACCTAAATATAGGCTTGAATCAACAGACAGCCACTCTTTGGAAGGAAAAACTTTAAAAAGAGGTCACTTTCCTTATCTAATCACATTTTTACAAGCCATTATCCAAAACCAAAAAAATCAGCACAGGAGTCAGCCAACGCACACTTTCAATCATTATTGCTCCATCTGACTATTATTAGACACCCTTTTCCCTGATTAGATGGGTCGATGATATCAGTGAGCTCAGCCTGCTTCTCTCCTCCTGCCCACTGTCTCTGAGCTGGGCGCTGTAAGCTGATAAGGCCACTTCCTGTTTAACTTTCCATCAGCTTCTGTTTTATCTCTCCACTTAACTCTGTCACTCCGTGTCAGGCTCGCTGAGACAAAAGATCTTCTCTGTTCGTGCGCCTTCATAGCGCCTTCAACTCTGTAGCGTCAGGTTCAGATCGTCATCAGAGGGGAACTGAACTTTAAAGAAAACAAAAGCGTGAGGGCAATCGTACAACCTGGCCATTGCCTCAGGGAAATTTTGTCTCATGAAGGGATCAGGTTGGGTTTTCCACTGAGTCACAGTCCCTCTGATAATCTGACATTAAAAGCAGGAAAGCACGAGCTAAAGCTGCCGTTCTGCAATCTGAAATCCTCTTTAATTGAAGTGTTTGACTTTGATCCATTTAAAGTCTTGGCTATTAATTAATCTGCGGGTGAAACTCGTGTGTGTGCTTGTGTCACCATGTCAGCCACTTACGTCCACTTCACCCTGGTCAATCACATAGAAGTTGTCTCCTTCATCACCTGGAATGGAAAGAGGAGAAGGAATACAGGAGTTTGTAAAAGCACAAATAAATGGAGAAAAAAACACCTGGACAGAAACTAAATGCAAATGGTTTACTTTTCTCACAACTGTCACTTAATGTCACCTATTGTTTTTGTTGTTTCAGTTCCAACCACATATTTTCATGTATGCATCATATTGTATATCATAGATATTATATTGTATATAAGCTCAGAAACGCCATAGAAGATCTTAAGAATTAAATAATAATAATAAAAGATTAAAAATAAAATGTTTGTTTTTCAGGATCAATTTCTTTCCATGAAGGTTTTGAGGTGTCATGATGTGAAATGGGAGTTAATATTAGGCCACTTCTATGTCATAACTCCTCCATCCATATCAACAGGTATACCTGCACTACACAATTACACATTGGCGCTTCCTTTTGTGAAGCCAGGAAGCTGAAAACCCTCCACACTTTGCTTGGTTTTAATGGAAGCCAACATAGATTTTGGGATTCATTGAGATTCATCAACACTGTTGTTCACTCAGTCTGTTCTTATCTCCTGGTCTCTTCACACCAGCAGAAAACTTGCAGTCATGACTGCATTCATATCAGACACAAAAATGCCAGAGCACGCCACATTGCAGCACTTGAGAAATGACATTGAGAACAGATCTGTAGTAAAGTTTACAACTAGACAGCAGGTTTTATATTTTCTATTCTATGTATCACAGAAAGCCATTAGCTTTATGGTTTGAAATGTTTGCAAGTTTGATATTTTAGGCAAACTAATCAAAACTGATCCATTAACTAGTTGCATTGACATTTGCATCTGAGATATTTGCAACTTTTCATGTACAATCTACATGACACATTCTGTATAATGAAGATGCCATACTGGATAAATTGACATGGTGTTTTTTTTTCATATCATTATACAGAATTTTTGTTGGGTTTTTTGTCATTTTTTGGGTAACATGTTCATCAAAGTGCTCCACCAGCATTTCCAACTTTGTATTACAGTGGGTTTGTTTTACAGCGCCATCTATTCCCCTCCAATTTGGTGGTTTGAACCCCCCCTACCCAAGTTGCTCTAAATAGTGTGCAACTATCTTGCATGTTGTAGGCATCATTAGTTTGTGAGTTTTTGAATGGTTGCGTGTGCACGTGACTAATCACGGAAGGCATACTGTGACAGAAAAAAAGCTCAACTACATAAGTGAAGTACATTTCAATCCAAATGTGCATCTCTTCAACCAATCTTTTCCATGATGGATGCAAAACGTGACACATACAAACAACTAATTTAAGCACTGCTGGGTCACTATTGTGTCACCGACAAGGAGTCTGGTCTGGTCGGTTGATATCTGTGAAAAGCATCTAAGTCCGGAGACAGGACTGAAAATAGCAAGTGTTCCTTTAATTATGCTATCCATTACATAGGGCTTGGGGGAAATGATTAGAAAAAAAAAAAAAAAAGACAGGCAGGGACTTCAGTGGACGCAGTGAATCTCTTCCTGCAGTTACTAGAACAGGATATAAATTCAGGTACAAGTAGGTAATGATACACAAGTGTAGGGGACACAAGTACACATGTGTAAGCATTTTGTGTGTACTAAGTGAGGGTGTACATGTCTGTGTGTGTGTGTGTGTGTATGTATGTGTGTATGCGTCTTGTATATTCACCTGAAGAGTTGAAAGGCTGAGAGTGCCCTGTGAGTAAAGTTCACAGGAGTTCACACGGCTAATTAATACTGTGAGTGGTGAGGGCTCGTTAATCATGCAGCCCTATTTGTCACACAAAACGCCCCTTGTCTGTCTGAAGGGCCGTCCCAGAGGGGACCCCAGACACACACACACACACACACACACACACACGCACACATACACACACACCCACACACACACACAACCTGCTGCAACCTGGCCTTCTGCTATCTCCCCATTTCTGTCTCTTTCATCTCATCTATCGCTCTTTAAATTCCCTCTTACTGTGTCGTTCTTTTCTTCCAGTCTTCCTGTCTTTTATCACTTTGGTGCCTGTGCCTTTGTTTTGTACCTTTTCATTCCCCCCGTGCCTGAGAGTGCAAGCAAATATTTGACCAGTGTGCACACACACACATAAGACACATACACACTCATATATTTCCTTTTCCACGCTGGTGTACTTGGTGTGAACTTGTTTTAGCGCACGCTACCTGTGATGCGCACTATTGGGATTCTTTGACTTTACGCAAGACGACAATCCGAGTTTCATTATGTGCCATAATCATATTTTGTAACCAGTAACATACACGTGTTCATTAGAAAGCTGATTTCATGTATGACAGCAGATTTTTTATGTAATTAATGCAAAAGAAACTCCAATGCTTTAAAGTTAATTGAGGAAATGGGTCAACTAAGAGTCAACAAAGCACAATGAAAATACCTCTGAACGGCATTTTGCATGATGTGATAGAATAGATTCCCTCTTTGTTTAAATACCACTCGAGCGTCACAGTCAATAACTTCTAAGACTGTCTAAATAGTATGTGAGTAGGCTGCAGCAGGGTTGGTTTCTTGAAGCTATACAGTAGTCCAGGCATTTTCAATGACATCAGTACTGCCAACAGTGCATAACACTCTCTATAGGTAACATAACAATGGAAGGTCTGGGAATCGAGGTCCTGCAAAGTTAGTGAGACTTATTATCACCAAATTAGGACAGCTATACTCCTGGATGCTATGTTATGGGTTGGCGGGAGAGACGGAGCGACCACAATTATCCTTGAACTTCTATATGAGCTTGTTTTGTGAGGTATGCGTCACATGCAAAAACCACCTGATTTTGTGCAAGGTACGAACCCGGCATTATCTCAAAGTGCGAATTTGTCTGTGAGAATGTGTGTTTTCGGTGTTTTGAATATATGATTACGTGTGTCTGTGTTTGATAGGAGTTTGAGTGTGTGTGCGTGGGGGTTGGCTCTGGAAAAATACAGTCTGGCCCTGCCAGCCTGTCTTCCTTCAAAGTCCAGGGATGTCTACGGCTGCAAGTCGAGCTGAGGAGAGGGACCTGACATCTGTTGCAAACTGGGGGAATGTGTTTGTGTGTGTGTGGGGAAACGAGAGGAAAAGGGAGGGAACATGGGAGTGGTGGGACAAAATAAACATGAGTCATTGTGGCAGTACAGGAGATGCATCCTTTGAGATAAAACCATTTGAAGGTCATCACGGAGAATGGCACAACAATTTGACTAAGACTGATTTCATGAGCTGGTGGTATAGTTTAAATATTGTTTCATGATCTGGCTTCATGGTTGATATTTCAATTTGCTCAAATGGTTTTGTTTGACTTTAAATGTGCTCATTAGGAGAAGTCAATGTAGGTCATTAAGATAATAATACAAACCTTGTTGGATGACGGTTTCCCCTGCAATGTGGGTGACTGGGAACATGGCATCAAATATGTCACTGGAGAAGAAAAACAAACAAAAGAGGAGAAGGGAGATTAGAGAACCATTTTTTAACTGTTTATCTCAGCTAACATACAGATATACAGTGCACACAAGATGTTTTGATGGATTAGGAAAGCACAGTCAACTCTATTAGCAGGTAGTGAAAGGAAAGAGGATAAAGTTTGGCTGATCCCTGAGTACACACACTTGGAATTGTGATTTCTTCATCACTATCTTCATCCAACACTATTCATTATTAGACTCACCAATATGTTTTCCCACAACCTAAAAATCAGAACAGTTTATAAGTCATGATATTGGGAAGAAAAAAACTGAAGGTGAACTATCATCAGATATCGGTTTAAAAAAATTTTTTTTTTTTTTTTTGCATCATTACAATAAACTGCTCCTGTGCAAACAAGACGGTTTTGTTTCAGCTCACGATCAAAGCCGGTATCACAGTCTGTAACTCTCTTCAGAGGCACTGAGAAAACAAACAAAATGAAGGCTGTGCCTGAGCACTTAATTTCTGTTTCAGCCCAACAGGGAAAGCGCCTGTTCAAACCGTTGCTAATCGGGCTATTTAAATGCATGAAGCCTCAAAAGATTAGAGCTCCACTACTGGGATGTGTCGGGACAAGAGAAAAAACTAAGTATCCTTCCTCTCCTCCTCCCTGTCTGTCTCTCACCTTTAGGGTATATTTATCCATCTAATCAGCTGCATACCACCCGTCTCATAGAGAAATATAGAAAAAAAACAATGACGAGGGTCAGGCCTATCAAAGACATACAAGACCCGCTGAGTGACTGTGTGGGGCATGTCTGAGCCCATTCTCAGTTATTTCTGTGTGTGTATCTGGACCAGTCTGTCTGAATCTGCGTACATACTGCCCATGAGAACGCACAGGTTTGTACAGAATAATGCGTGGGTGTAGGGATAAGCGTGTTCTCCTGACAGTGCACCAGACTATGCTGCTGCACTCACGCAGCCAAACACAACTTACAAAACACTCACAGACATGAAAGTGCTGCTTTTTTTTTTGTGAACTTGCAAAGTAATAAACTTCAGGTCAACAGATGTTGGTGGGGGAGAGAAAGAGAGAGAGAGAGGGAGGGGGGGGGTTTATAAGAATGTTATTCAGTGGTTTTGGAAGTGAATGGACCCTGCTGGTATTTGTTTATGTGACATTGAATAAAAAGCAGACTCGAGGATGTGGATTTGGACCAGCAGGTAGAACCCGTGCATTGCAGCTGGTCATTGAGTCATGCATATTTGAGGACACAAATCGCAGACACTCACATATTGTACAAAACTTGTGCTCTTTGAAGTGTATGAGTGGAGCCCCCATACCGCTCAGCGATGCGGTGCTATACATGCAACACACTCACAAACACATTTGCAAGCAGAATAACTTAAGGCACAAGAATTCTTAATGAAAACGTGCATACCAGCACTCTGATATGACCCACAAGTTCAAACAGCCTGATGGTGATTAGTTAGAGCACGTGCACGAGCACCTGCGCTTGGCACGAAGGCTTTTTGTTCAGGGAGACATTTAATTTCAGATCAAGTGTAACCAATAATACGGCAGCCAAAAAAAAAAGCAAAACACATAATTCAGAGTACAGAAGTATTTCAAAGCATTTACTTAATGTGGAAAACAAATATTAAGTAACAGGTTTCTAAACGGAATCAAAACTGCACGTGTACGACGTGATACACGTTGCGCGTTCCGTTGTTTTGATGACACATCACAAAGTCGAGTTTCAGGGTCTGCATTAAGCTCCAGACTCCACACAGTCACAGTGAGAGGGATCAAAGAGCAGCAAAGTTGCTTTTGGGTAATTACACTTGACCACATCTTTCTTTCTCTCCCTGCTCTACTGCTCCATCCAGTCAGTGAACGCACTGCTGAGCACAACAAAGATACTTATACAGGTAATTACTTCCTCTTGTCTCTACCTGTCTCTTTCCCTTTCTTTATCCCCCACTTCCTCCCTGTCTGTTCACAACCACTTTTTCTCTTCCTCTCCCTTCTCAATTACCCCTTTCTTCCCTCTAATTCCCTGACGGCCCCACCTATTCCGACCATCTCTTGCTCCATCACCCTCTCCCCGAGAGTCCCCACATGAAGTCATTAATCTTGTCCTTTCCGCTACCTGTAGCCTCTTTGACCCTGTGAAAAGGCAGCGCGGTCCCACTAACAATAGGTGTGCTGTTCTGACGGAGACAGCAAGAAAGAAGGAGAGGAAAAGGGACCCTCCAGTCTGAGAGAGGACGTTTTACCTCCACCTGAGGGAAGGAGACAAAGCTGCTGTCATGGTTGTGATATGTGGACTGAAATCTCTGCAACATGCGAATGTGCCTGTAAATGCATGCACAAAAGCATGCATAAACACAAGCATGCAAAAACATAAGTCTAAAAGAAGTAAATGTGAATGTACCATTCTGCTCATAGTGCATCAGACTGTCCAAGTGTCATCATAAAGTCCCCAAAATCCGACAATCTTTTTCTTATAAATGTACAAAGTAAAGTAAGAAAAACAATGCAGTAATCAAAATAAACACACAGTGAATGTGTGTATCTCTGCATGTATGTGCTTTGTGTTGGAAGGTAAAAAATAAGTTTTACGCGTTCCTTTGCTCAGTCTGACAAAACAGCCTCTTATTGTTGTGAAACACCCATAAAAGTGGTTAGGTAGGGTGATTTCAGTCATTATTGAAATAAAGCCTGGCTTGCTCCTTGCAGCCGGATTGCTTATTATTCTTCCAGATTGACGATGAAGGCCTCCCCGCTCTTGCACACCTCTTCCATCCTCCTTAATCTCTCCCACGAGCACCATTGTTTATTTGTTCAGCAGCAGACGTCTTATCTTTTACATTACTAGATCAACACACAGCGCGGCCGTCATGCCATTAACACCAGAGGCCTCTTTAACGGCGCGGCGTGCCGGCATGTCTTTGTGCTTCTTAATGGGCCGCAGAATGTTGAGTTATACAAGTATTCAATGCTGTGCCCATCCAGAATGCCCACTCTATTTGGGAGTTTTTGCAATATCCAACTATATCTGGTAATGCTTGCTGTCCAAGTTGTGTGTCAGCTTGGCAGCAGTGAGCGCTAGTTTGGCTGCTACAGTGTCAATGCCGTAAGTACATGAAGAAATCATTTTCACTACAATGGTTTATGGTAATTCGGAGTGTTAATCCTGGAAAATGAGAATAATAGTCTTTGTTATGCAACTCTAAAGAACTGCATCATACAAGCAATGGCACAAGGACAATAAATACAACAAATGCAAAGTTTATAATACATGTTTGATTTGTGGTCGGATACCGACCTTTATGAAATCATTTCACACATCTTACAAGCACAAAGACGCAGATGTAATAATGCGCAAAGCGTGAGCTGGAAATTAGGCTAACATGTTTTGAAGAATCTTTGTTGGCTGTGCCTCCTCAAAAACCCAAGGGACCTGGGAATGTTCAACAGGAATCACGCGGCATGCTTATCGTAGCCTACCTGGAATTAAGAGCTCTCGGAAGACTGCGGAGACACTGTGTGCATTCTCGACAACCTTAAGTGGCAGGTTACTATAAATAACATGTACTACTGTACCGATTTTTGTCTGGCTGTTTTTGTGATTAGTCAGCATAGTGTGTAAAGTCACAAATATGAGCATGTAAACATAAATTAGATTTTCGCTGTTGACTGTGTCTAAAAGAGCTGTTTAGCCTGTTATCACAGCAAGCTGGAAAACAGCTTCACGAGGCTGAGTAAGTGGTGCACAGTTTAACACCCTGCATTTACAGTTAAGCACAACCAGCCTCGGTGACTCTCATGGAACAGCCAACTCACCTCACTTGAGTTTTGTTGCTGGAAACACAATGATATACTTTTGATAACTATTTAAAATTACGTAAATTTACAGAGAAGGACGCTCACATGCACCGGCACGCCACTGACAACAGCCAACGGTGTGAGAGAAAAATAAAGGCGGGGATGAGGGAGGTATAACTTTAAAGCAGTGAAGCATTCAGGGAGGATATTTATGAAATGAAGGTTGTGAATGCTGGCCCCATTCACCCTAGCAAAAAAAAAAAAAAAAAGAAAAGAAATAAATATAGAAGCCTGATCACAGACAGACTCTGAGAGAAGCTAATAATGCCTTACATATGCATCACACATCCGGTAAACAGGAGAGGTTGAGAGAGTTCATATTTCAATGTCATTAAAAAGATAAAATACTAAGAAACTGTGTTGACAAAAATATTTAGATAGTTTTAGCAATGGATATGAAGCTTTAAAGACTCTTCCTCAGTGATTAATTCTGTGTTGATACTGCTGGGAGCTGGGATCGCTACCAGTTGGGAGGATCTCATTTCCTAGTTTACAGTGTTAAAATGACAAAAACATAAAAAAGAAAAAGGCATACTCTACAAGATCGTCATCATTCCATGTGACCTGTGAGACAATTTATTAAAATGCAGTACTTTAAGTCCTCGCAGGTTTCAATTATAAATAATCTGTAATTGTAGGATGAAATTTTAATTTTCAGCCATAACTCTATGTCCTTTGTGATAGAAGTGATCTGTCAAAATGAGGACTTTGTTAATGAATATTACACTTTTGTGGTTCTCAGAGTGATCAATGTTGCCAATCCATGACACAGATCAACTTTTTGACCATCACTCTTACAATACATTTCCTATTCCGCTGGTACAGTTTACATTAACATAGGATATGAAGCTATGCAACTTTATAGCTACAAACAAGCAAAAAATAATACAAATGTAACATTTCTTAAGTTTCACCTGAACTGCTGTCATGTTTACTGACATCAGATGTCCACTTTTCCATTGGGAAGCTCCGATTCTGACTATAAGTAGATGAATTTATTGATTTTTAATTTAATCCTGAATACACTAACAGTTTACTTCGGCAGACATGTTTTTAATTGTATAACACAAAAGCACTATTTGATTTTATCTGTGACACCTTTTTCATTTAAACCTAAGTATACATATGATAACATAGAATTTTGTACGTCATAGAAACTTTACCAATCTTTAAGTTTAACAGGCACACGGCAAGACAAGCATACGACACTGAGGTGGTCTGAGAGGTTTATAGGTTGACATAACAGGTTATGGGTGATGGAAATGACCACTTAGGAATGGTCAACAATGTAAGAGGAGAGAGGACGTAAACGTCAGTCAACAAAAATGAGAACTCTCCCTTTTCAAAAACTGAACAAGCGTTTCGCCAATCAGCTTTTAGGCTCGGTTTGCAGGGATATAAAAACTCCCGATTTGAACATCAGAAACTCTGAAACCCACATTGTATTTACTCTGTCGTGGTCTACTGAAGCCTGAGGACTTATGAAAGTCCTTAATAGAATATAGGAGTGTGTTAAACCTGTATGTTCCTCTCAACTTCCAATAGGAGCAAACATTAGTGTTTGTGACATCTTCAAAGGGAATTCATGGGAGCAGGATTCGGCATTAAAAGGAATCTGTACGTGAAATGAACAAAGGGCAGTGGGGACACTGTGTTAAATCCACACACCTGGCGCTGGTGGGTTTATAAGGGGTGTAAACACGGATGCATCCTGTTGCCTTAAAGTGTGGACGTGTGTCTCAGTTTGTGTGTGTGTGTGTGTGTGTGTGTGTGTGTGTGTGTGTGTGTGTGTGTGTGTGTATGTGTGAGTGTGTTTGTGTTTGGTGTGAACTATCTAATAAAGAATGGTCTTTTGGAAATCTGGCTCCATATCTCTGTGTGGACCCGAGGGTGGCAGGCATGTCGGCCACAAAGGTATTCAAAGTGTATTTCCCCAAATCCAGCCGTGGTCCTGATGTTCAGTCAGTCCAAAAGTTACATCACAATATTACTGTCTCTGAATTGTATTGTGTTACACTGGGGCTGTAACTGACTCAACAAAGTTTTTGCAATTTTTTTTGTCATTTTAGAGTTTTTGTCATTTTGTTGACAGTGTCAACAAAATGACAATGTGAGTCATTTTGTTTTGACTCACACTGACTCAAAACAAAATCCTGATTATTTTTGACTGAAAACAATTTCCATTTTTTCTTTTGCCTTGGGGGGAGTTATAACAAACACAAACAATTACAGTACAGACCAAAAGTTTGGACACACCTTCTCATTCAAACAGTTTTCTTTTTTTTCATGACTATGAAAATTGTAGATTCACACTGAGGACATCAAAACTATGAATTAACACATGTGGAATTATATACTTAACAAAAAAGTGTGAAACAACTGAAAATATGTCTTATATTCTAGGTTCTTCAAAGTGGCCACCTTTTGCTTTGATTACTGCTTCGCACACTCTTGGCATTCTCTTTATGAGCTTCAAGAGGTAGTCATCTGAAATGGTCTTCCAACAGTCTTGAAGGAGTTCCCAGATATGCTTAGCACTCGTTGGCCCTTTTGCCTTCACTCTGCGGTCCAGCTCACCCCAAACTATCTCGATTGGGTTCAGGTCCGGTGACTGTGGAGGCCAGGTCATCTGGCGCAGCACCCCATCACTCTCCTTCTTGGTCAAATAGCCCTCACAC
>OMNM01002674.1:0-10595 GCA_900302745.1 Parablennius parvicornis | reverse complement strand
AGCCCTAATTGTACAATGAATTTATTAAACTAATTTGGATTTCTTTACGGCAAACTAAGGCCCTGTTGGCACGGCAACGTTTGAAGTGAAATCGCATCATTTTTGCATTTCAGAAAAGTTTTGCGTTTAAATAGCAACGTTTTGAAAACCATGTCCGTTTACATGGAAACAGCAGAAATGCTGAAAACAATGTACTCCTCCTGTAGCGCCACGAATGGGCGCTATTGTTTTTTTTTTTTTTTTAAATGAAAACACACACAACGTTCACAGAGAACAATACATTATAAAGATTAGTAATGATGAGTAAACAAACATTCGTATCGACAGACAATGAAGTTCAATCGCTATTCTGGGTGACTTCACTACAAAAATACCCGGTCCCAGAAGAACATGGACTGGGAGCCATGACACTCTGGAGGCCGCCATTGTGGTTATTGTCCATATACTCTCGCATGTGCTATTGCTATTGCTATTGCTATACTATTCACTATGGCTGTGGTGTGCGTGTACAGTGGAAATGTTTCACAAAAAGATTTTCCCTGTTTAAATGGAATCAAAGCATTTTCAAAAAGTAATTGTTTTCAGTAGAACTGCAGTTGTGCAATGTAAAACCCAACATGCAACAAAGGTTTTCATTTTAACTTGAAAACATTGTCCAAACTTTGTCTCATTTTACCCATGACCTGGCAAATATAGTCACTAAAGTTTTGATATATATTTTTTAATAAATGTAATGTATCCACAATGAACGATTCAGAAATACATTTCACAATTTATGTCTTTAAAGTATTTTCAAATAGATACATACATAGTTATATATAAATTCAAATAAAAACCTGTCATGAAAACACTAATATATCTGGAAGATGCATAAATATTTCTTGTTTTTACATACATTTTGTTGTACTTTAAAATCTGAAAATATTTATTTGAATGTATTTGTAATTCCAAATATGTTTCCGATGTCTTTACATTTGTATTGAATTAGAATGACTCCAAATGTTGACTGTGTCTTATCAGAGGAATTAAAAGTCCAAGCTTCACCAACAAATGTAAAGATTTACAAATAAAAAGCATGTTGTTCCAAACACATTCAGCAGTTTAAATGTAAAGACATTCACATCACTGTTTTCCAGCGAGCCTTTAACTGTGAGTGTTGGGGTTGTTTTCTCACAAACAGCTGCCCGTTCTTGCCCATAATACTTATATACGAATGAGAAAGAACTGGAGCAGTAAAGTTGTGAGCCTGACAGCTTTATAATGAGCTGAAACTCACTATAAAGCTCAGAATCTGAGGAATGCTGCAGACACCACTACAAATGACCCCTCTCACATTGTTTTTTTTATAATAAGATGGATGAGAGCTACTTTATGCCTGAACTACTCCAACAAATTGACTGTGTTGTTGTGCGACTGTTCTTAACATGTTCGTATCACAGAGCCTGCACAGAACATATGGTTTCTCCGAAGAAAAAGATAAGACTGAAACCAAGGACGGCATCATTTAGCTGCCTGACAGAACCTCTGCAGCCTGTGCGTGTCGGTGTACAAGGGATTCTTCAAGCGCATCAGCACCAACAGCACATTACTCCACATTTTGTCTCAAGGGAACAGCGAAATATGAAACTATATTGATTAGGAGTCCTCCAATTCCTAAGGAATAGGTAGGAGTTTAAAGGTTTGTCCTGTATTGGAGAGCTGCAAAATGACAAGCAAAACAAAGAAGTGTTAGTGATGGATATAACATGCTGCAGAGGCCATGGGACAATCATTCTAATCAATAAACTGCCATGTTGATGCGGATGAAATACAATGATGACAATACTTGTTTTCCATGTCTTTAACAGCAGTGAAACCTTAGCACAGCAAAATCACTACGTCCTCAGTTTCAGATTAGCATGAAGTCACATTTAACCAGCGTGAGCCGAGAGCGTGTATGCTCGCAGGAAAACAGAGCAACTGCGGGGAAAAGTCCAAATTTGACATGAAAGTTTCAACATAAACATGTTGAAATGGTCCTGTTTACGTGAGCATAACAATCCGATAATGAGGTGCAATCAGATAGCTGGAATAATCTGACATGAGCCGTTCACATGCACATCAGAAATAGTTTTTATTTGTTGGTCATTCATATGATTTTTTTTATTGAAGGTGCACACCTTAATAGTGATGTTAGCCTGGTCTTGTCGTCTTCCACATACTCATGTTGTAGTATTCGCTGTGTTTTGGGGTTTTTCTTCAATATGAAATTTGTCTCCATTTCACAACAGACGCAGCACGACGTTCTGCTGCTGAATGTCACGTTTGTTTAGTGTTCCCTTCACATTGTGACTGTCACTTTCTTTCTATATGGTATATTTCACACCAGGAAAAAAACTAAACAAAAATGTCACCATACAGGTGAGACATTAAAACGAGTTAATCATATTTCATATAATCCGAAAACATTCGTCATCTGCTAAAGCATAATCATACATTTTTTGATACGTATGTAAACAGACCTCCCCTCAATATATCGTTTCATTAAATTGTATAACTCCAAACGATGTAATAGTCAAAGCTGAAAGCACTTTACAAGTAGAATACAGAGACTCAGCGGCACTTGGTTGGACTCCCTGTGGACCAGTGGAGGTGTGTCTGAGTGGCATGTTTATAAGAGAGATTCAAATAAAAACAGGAGACAAGTCAGATATTCTAATGGACTTCTACTTTCTAAAGAACAAAGCACATCATTACCATTTTATTTTATTTACCAGTGTGTATAAGTGTGTTTAATAACATTCATTCATATTGAGTGGGGATAATCTAATTCTCTCATTCATTTTAAATACCATTTGACAACTTGAATGATTTGAAATCATTTTTAAAACTATACAATCTGATGGATCCAGCCTCCATATTGGTATCTGTTAATGGAACAACAACAACAACAAAAAAAGGGGCTTCCAATGAATATGTCTGCTGATTCTTATTTCCTGAAAACAATGAAGGTAAACGTGCCCCCTGGGATGTGTCCTTTCTGGTAGATTGTCCTGAACAATGCGTTTGAAGGTAAGCAGAGAGGAGAGGCCTGAACTCTTTTTTTTTTTTTTTTTTTTTTCGCTGTGAGGCTCGCCTTTCCCGAGGTTTTCAATCAGAGTGCTGACCGTAAGTGGAAGACAAATAGACTTGGAGAAACTAAGGTAAAATGAGAGCCACTACAAACCTGGTCCAGACAGCTGACTGCTGGAAATTGAACTGATGTGTTTCATCACAGAGATGAAAAATCACTCGCTGCAAAAAAAAAAAAAAAAAAAAAAAAAAAAAAAAAAAAAAAAAAAGAGAGAGAGAAAGAAAACTGTCTCCAGCACATTCTGATGAGAAAACTTACATATGACAAATGTACCGCAGCCATTTAGGCAAGTAAGAGTGAAATGATGTTGTCATGACTTACTTATATTACATGTTATATAATAACTTGTTCACTTTTGATCACCACTTAGCAAACACTCAACCGCCACGACAGACAGCAATCAGCTCGCATGAGTGATTGATAATGAGTAACTCTAAATTTAGACTTCCGACAGAATGAAAGCAGTTATTTTTGCATCCACCATTTCTTTTACCAGAGTTCAGGCATCAGGCACGGTAGAAAAATGTTATTGTTGTGGGAGACATTAAACAGAAAAATCAAATTCCACTATGTACACTGGATGATTGATAGATAACTTTTGGAGTTCCACTGGCGTGGTTAAATAATATCTATTAACCAGTGTTGTGGCTATCGACAAAATATGAAGTAGTTCAAATTATTTAGTTCCATGCATTTCTGTTAACAGACTGAAGAGCTCAGTAACAGTGTTGAACCATTGAGTGATGATAATTTCTACTAGCTTTGTGTTTTTCAAGCAATCATATAGAGTCAACTGCGACATAGTCAAGGTAGCTTTATTTGTATAGCACATTCAAGCAACAGTACAATCCAATGTACAGTTGGTAATGAGGAAGGTGGATAAAGACTAGGAAAAAAATGAAATGTAAAATATCAAAGTAATTGAAAGAAAATTATAAGAGTTAAAGATACAGTTCAACGTTGAATTCTGTCTCTGTTAAATGGTTTTAAGGGGGACTGTACGGCTGCGCGATATCACTTAAATATACGACGATGTGGTTTAGCATTGTAGACGCGATATGACACACGATGAACAAACACATATGCACATGATGTTGATGTCTTGACGCTTTGTTAATAGTATTTCCAGAGCTTGCAGAGCATGAACGCAAAGTGCAAGTCAGTCTTTTGATTTGTATATTATATAAATGTTAATAGTAAATGTAAATGTTTAATTCTTGAGAAAAGTCTGACATGTCTTTTCAGAAAGTAGATACTAACTTGTAATCAGTTTAACTGGCCAAACCATCATGAGGTTCCTTAAACCATGCTTAAAGTTCTAAATGTATTATTTTGAGTACATAATAGGTACTTCAGGTTACATAGGAGGAGAAAATATGAAGAACGCCACAAAAAAAGGCCAAAAGCAATGTTCTTCTCACTATGAAGCAAGAGTGCTTTTCACTGCCGAAGATTAACGTTATATTTGTTCATAAACATGGAGGTACTTCTTCCAAGAATCTCCTCATCTGCCTTTGTTTTCCACCAATGATATAAAACCACGCAAATACTAAAGGGCTTGCTTTCTTTGCACTATTGATTTGATTGATTCTAATTAAAAACAAATCAAATCCTCTGAACTTTATTCCATTTTACCAGCTGTCTATTTTGATTACGGCGCCGTTGGCGATCTTATATCTGTGTTTGTTCTCGCTTGCCTCTCTAAAATGAGAACCTTCTTCTGTTTATGAAGCTGTCAACTAAAGCCTGTTTACCATTATTGCAGTTCGAGTTTCCTATCCCGCCACTAAAAAGAACCGTATACAGGCTTATGTCAAGAGGAATGGTTCCTTCACAAATCTGATAGGTCTCCATTGTCCTGAAAGGCAGCCGGCCTTTTAAAAAGTGTTTTGAACTGAATGGGTGTTCCCAAAAATAAAAACACACACTACAATGAAAACAGATTTTTAAGAGAAGGATTTTCTCAAATTGCAATTTCCCTCCGCAGCGGCGTGATAAATAATGTGTACCAATGGTCAATTACCATATCAAGGGATATTACGAGCTGGAGTGTAGCTGTGTGGAATGAATGGGGGAGGAAATGCTCAGAGGTTCACATAAAGGTCTCCACCATTAGGGATCAGCGAGTTATTAACGACTGGCAGGATTATAGGTTCCGATTTCTGTTGGAGATTTTTTGTTTATTGATGGAAATGCGTCGAGAGCAGAAGAAATCCTCAAACAATGATTGCCTGAGTCTTTGTGAAAACATTCATGGTTAACAGCCTTTTGAAATTATGGATAACAGACTCAGTGCACCTCCGGTTTCTTATACTTTATTTCAGTGATTACAAAATGTAGGACTTCCACACAACACAGGTTTCATCTGTAAGCTCACGAAAGCATTAAAGAACACGTCGTATTTTCTGTCGGTTTTGTCACCCTTCTGCACTCCCTTTTAAACTGCACATTTTCACCTCAGGAAAAGCTGTGAAATCACTGCATTTCATAATCACTGACAAAGAACCGGACGCTATGGGGAACTATTATTTCTTTACCTCTCACTGATCAAACATGGACCTCTCCCGTTGTTTGTATACACTGAAACATCCATCAACTTCAGCAGGGCGATGAAATGCATCACTTGAATGACTCTTTGGTAAAGAAGTGAGATCTATAGAAAACTGCACGGGCTCGGTATTGGACGGCACATTTCATTTGGTGTGGGTATCGATAAAGCTCAGCAATGACTTTGAGGTGATTGATTTCAATTTGAAGCAAAGGTCAGGTTTAATGACTTGCAAGTGCTTTATGCCAGCCTTGATCCATTCCAATATTAGTCAAGTAATTATATAATTCAACATTGTGTGATCAATGTGAACAACGATTTAATCAGAAATATATATATTTTTAATCTCTGTATGTATGTATGTATTATGTACTATGTATGACATAGTAAAAGTACAGAACATTCACAGCAGAGTTGATCAGCAGAGCTTGTCTTTCAGGAATCAGATGTTATTTGTCGGAAGACAACAATCTTCTTGCAACTGAAGTGACAAATAACTAGAGAGATGGCAATGATTTGCAATCTAAAACTCTGAAATGAAAAAAAAGCAACACCTGTTACACATCAATCAGTGTTGCTTGCTCTCCGGGGTGCTCATAGTGTTGGAGAATGAGCCCTTCATCACAGAGAGCATCGTCACCCATCGTCCAAAAAAATCTCATGCCACACATTTTGTCCCATGCCGAGTACTTATTTATGATTGGATAAAAAATATTCTGCTCCTATTCTGCCAATTAGATGCTGTGAGTTTGAAATATGTTTTTAGACCCTTTCTCATTTTTTTGTAAATGTTGTAAATGTAGCATTTGTGGTTTTCCATTGAAGCTCATTATATAATTAATTAAAATTAATCCCATTACAAAAATCCAGCAATTAAAAGCTTGTGGTTTAACAAAAATAGTTAATAGTTTTATCCTTCACAAACGTCAGACTGACCAGCGTCCATTCTGTAGCTTCCTTGCGCCCTCCTGGGAAGCCCCTTCCCACACCTTGAGAAACACTACGCTAACTTGATGCTACACAGCCCGCACCATAAAGAAAAACAGCAAATTAGGATTACAAAGAAGAGGAACACAGTCTTTGCGGGTTAGATTGCATGTTCCACCTGTGCAATACTAGCCCTGCTACTTTAACTTAGAGTGAATACAGACAATAATGAGACAAAATTGATTACTAAAGGGGCCAATCAAGTTGCAAATATGCCAATTAAAATTGTTCATCTAATAAAATGTGTCTTAGAAGTGTAGTGTAATAACGGGAAAATCTCCAAACCACCAAGTAAATGCAAATTATTTAAAAAGTGAATAATAATAATATTGTGATCAAATAAAATAATCAGAGAAAGGAGAAACCCTGAAATTCTCTGAACATCTTTGTCAATACTAAACAAATTACACACTGTCTGTTTCTAATGAAGACAGAATTGTTAAATGCTGAGCGATTCACGACAGGTTAATGATGCCAGCAGGATAATCAGTAAAATCTTCGGAGCTATCAAATAAGGCTCAGAAAAGGTAATGTGATAAACTTTCTTCAGGGACCAATTTAGTCATTTCATGCACAAGGTACAGAGGTACTTAAAGAGACTCTCATTTCACTTTCCTATTAACTGCCAAGTCCCCCCTCCGTGTCTGTCCTCCACCCTCAAGTATATTGATTCTTCTCAAGGGAAGGACCTCAGACAAAGCTAAGATTGCTTAGGGTTAGATTCTTTCAGACTTTGGGAAAAGAGTCCAATATTGTAGGAGAATGTTAAAGTGTTCTTGTTTGTAATGTGAATCATAGCAGCAAGAAAGGTTCTTGAAATATTACAAGGAACGGGCTGTCTCTGGGAAATAAACAGTATTTTTTTTTTTTTTTTTTGTGAGACAACACAGGCCCACATACAGTTTGATGTCAACTAACCATCAATCAGACGAGACAGACGTCATCGACACCGACTCCAACAGTCGATCAGACCAAAGCGTAATTTCTCTCTGTGTGGTGGAGAGAGGCTTTGAGGTTGATGTTTAACTGCTGCAGCCGGCGAGCGAATCACAAACTGGCCGGCCAGATTGGACGCAAGAATCCATGTCAATCACAACAGCTTCCAGAGCATCTTTGTTTTCATTAAACATATTAGATAATAAGCAGTAACTCTCTAAACTTCTATTGCAAAATGCATTTTAACCTGATTTTAATAAGAAAAGGCTGAATTCTGTCAATGAATTCTGTCAATAGCTCATCTCAAAGTTAAGCCAGTAAAAACCAGATTAAGCCAGGTAGTAACATGGGTTAGTGATTAGGATGAAATTAAGGTACTTGGGTTTGACTGAGGATCTTTTTAAGTTTAGTTATGTTGTTCCTGTGCACATATGTGTTTTTCTCTGATTTCATCCCACCATCCAAACCTGTTTGTCATGTTAATCAGTGACTCTAAACTGCCAGTATGAGTATGTGGGTAGCGGTCCGTTTCTCTGTGATGGTCTGGTGACCTTGGCTGGTTGTTAGCTGGGATCGGCTCCAGACTCCCCCAGAGCTGCTTTGGATAAATAGGGTATAGTCGCCTGCCAGTCAGACATAACCTGAGTCATGAAGCAACAACTCTGAACACTAAATCAGGCTTCAGGCGGGACTTAGTTGGCCCATAAGTCGAGGGCATGCAGCGACATTTTCTATCCTTAGGATGTGAAGAAATAATTAAAATAGAATTTCAGTTTCACAAATTTCAGTTTTTGTTTAATACTTGTATTGGAAATTGAACCATGGAGATCCAGTTTTGACATTTTATTTATATAACGTGTTTGTTTCACTGACTGATATATCAACAACATAAAAGCCATGCGTCCTGCAGCAGAAAAGGTCAAATACAAACAGATGGTGCATCACAGCTGATCAGTTTTAATAGCATCCTCTTTTCTAACGGTTCTTTTTTATTCACTTAGAAAGTTGAATGTCACAGATCTCAAGTCAATTGCATCTTGTTGATTATTGGCTGCGGTGAGGTTAATGTGTGAGCTCTACCCACCACTCTAAGATTAACAGCGAGTTATATCACTGCACTTCTACAGGCTGCAATCAGCCTACATGTTACAGACAATTTCAATACGATACAGTATGCACCTCCTTTACCCAGCAGGGTTTCCTTTATTATTTTTTTATACCCCCAATCTTGCTAGGTCGTCTCGAACAAGTCGGAGTCACACACACGTATCATAGACTTTCCATCATACCATTGCTCTATTTATAAGCCTCCCCATACACCAGTCCTACTCTCCAGGGAGGTCATTAATTTGCCTCTCTGTCAGTGGTATGCCCCACAAAAAGTCCATCAAAACTTGCAGACTGCTTATCTATATAGCTGCATTTGCTACACTCGAAATTATAGCTGTATGGATTCTCATTAGAAAGAGGTTGTGTAATTACCGTGTCCTAACAAATGTTGTTGGAGGTTTGTAAGACAGATGACCCGCTTCGTTTTTTTTTTTCTTTTTTTCTTTTTTCTTTCTGGCGTTTTAGTTTGATACTAATTTAAATTATACCCAAAAGTATTCTCACTGATATTAAATTTTATATCTGACAGCTTGGGAAAATAGGGCAAAGCCCTGCTTGTCTCAGTGTCATAGCTTACTGCCATGCGATGCCTCTCACAGGCATTCGCCTCAGCGATGCCACTCCAGAGTTGACGTTCTTTTAGTATTCTTCTTCATTACTGTCGTTTAATTCAAGTGCAGAGTGGCGTGATATAAGACAGAACAAGGCGGAGGGCCAGATGTTTCCAAGGGGAGATAAAGTGTTCTCAAGATAAATTTAATAGAGTCAGATAAGCTTTGTGTGTGGCTGCACACTCCCTGCTCCTGCTTCAGCATTTATCAGTGAACTTGTAGGAGCAGGGCGACCCCGTGACCTGCCCCAGCTCTGATCGTGCTTTTCAGTCTTGGCACCGCGCCACCGCGGCTGTGAAAGGTGTGTAATGAACTGTCTTGTCAGGGGAGGCTTGTGCTTGCCCATCAGCGCTCGTTCCTCCTCCCTGTTTCTGCATCACTTTCTTATTTACAGCCATATCGCGGCTGCTTTTTTGCTGAGCTAAGGCATTTTCCCTGAATTGAAAAGCCCCCAGAGGTGTGAATAGTTCATCTGCAGAAAGACACATCATTTGTTAGGATTTGCATGTTTCAGAGTGCGAAGAACACAAAAAGTATTTCACAGCGAGACGGCAGTGATCTCTGACACTTACATCCTGCTGATACACTGCATTTGTCGATGCACACGGTGAGTCATAGCTGAGATAAAGGAAATGTTTTGTTGGTGTTAAAAGCTAAATTGAACATTGTATCCTCAAAATATTTTGGGTGCGGCGCGTAATTGAATCTATTGGTGTATAACCACTAGGCACTGGTCAATGCGTCTTTGTGGGAAGCTGCCGGCAGTGTGTTACACCGCATTCATTGTTAAGTTATTCAATATTGATCGGCCTGACAATGAAAGGAAGCCTTAAAAAAGAGAAAAGTGGTTTTTGTATTGGATGATTGAGTATACAGACCTTTTCCGGAATACACTTTTCTAATCTTATGTTCAGAACAAGAGACTGTATCAAATGTCCTTGGTGTTACACTGTAAAGATATCGACCTTATGTTGTGCAGTGGTTTGCCCTTCTGTGCTGAGTTTGCACGTTCTGTCTGTGTAGGTGACCTCCGATTTCCTCCCACAGTCCAAAAATCTGCATGCCAGGTTAATTGATGAACCCAGATTGTCCATAGGTGTGAATGTGAGTGTGCTTGTCTGTCTCTACCCAGCCAGTGAACTGTTGGGATCAGCTTTGGCTGTATTAAGCATGTTCATAGTGTTGTTTCCATTTTTGCTTTAGAGTTAGAATATTCCTGGTTCGAGCTAGGATTAAGGGCTTTTTTGTGTAGAATTTGCATGTTTTCTATGTGCATGCATGTTTTTTTCCC
>OMNM01002673.1:0-11105 GCA_900302745.1 Parablennius parvicornis | reverse complement strand
GACTTCCACATCGAGAGGGTCGAGTCCAGGAGGAGAAGTAAGTGCCGGGGAAACTTTAAAAAGTCACATTTTACTCTTTACTCAAGGTTAGTTTCTCAAAATACCGAAGATATTCTTCTTGACGCTGCTGGCGTCGTGTTAGCTAACTTTAGTAACTTCTTACAGAGTCTGTGTTTAAGATTTAAAATGAGCATTAAACGAGTGTTTTGAAGAATTAATAGATAAAAAGCAGGTTTTTGTGGAGTTTATATTTCAGCTAATTTGTCTCTTTATTTACTTTGTACTGAGTCAAGTGTTATGACAGCCGCGCTTGTTTACAATTTTTAGCTGGAAGCTAACAGCCACAACCTGAATGAATCAAACGACTAATATCCTCCAAAAGTTACCAATATACTTCGTGCCAAGTATTTCTGTAGGATTGCACAAAGTATCAGCGATTTATGGATATCATAAATCATGATAAACTGCGACTTGGCTTCCACTTGTGGATATTGAGGTGTATTAGTCACATATATTCATGATTATCCAGATAAAGTTATGATTTGATTCTTAATATTTTATTCTGAGGGTGATATGTGGCCAGACATCTCTTTGTTTTTTAACTGAAGGCCAGTTTTAAATATTAAGAAACCCAAGATTACATTATTATAGGCCATTCATTGTCAAACTTAGGCCCCTGGACAGAAAGTTCATAAAAAGTTGGCAATATTTGTAGTTAAGTTCAGCATTACTAAATATTATTTATAGCTTCTGATCATACAGCCATGTGAAACAAGTCACATGTATTTCTATTTAATTTTTTACAAAGGCCCGTCTACACTACAACGTTTCACGTGAAAGCATAGTTTTTTGTTTTTTGTTTCAGAAAAGTTTTGCATTCACACTGCAATGTTCTGAAAATGATGCTCAAAGGTGACGTAGCGATGTAGTTAGCATGTCAGGCCACTAGTTGGCACTGTTGGTTGTTTTTGGAACGCATCCGCACTCCTGCAGAGAACAATACACTATAAACATTAACGATGGTGAGGGTACAGACATTCGTATGGACAGACAAAGTTGAATTGTTATTCAGGGTGAATTTCAACTATAAAACTACCAAGTCCCAGGAGGATACGGATTGGGAGTCATGACACTCCGAAGACAAACATTGTTGTTATTGTCCATTTAGCGGTGATGCAGATGCGTAGTAGTACCACCGTCTACTTGAAACAGAGTCTGAGCGTTTCCAAAAAGTGTGGTTTTCTCCCGTTTACATGACAGCGGAGCCCGATTATTTTTGAAAAGTTCCATCTTAGAAGCCTTTTTCAAAAAGTTAAATTTTCCGTGGCTCCAGGCGCCATTGTCATGTACACATAGCATTGTAACCGACAGCTGCTTTGCCTTGTTTGCCTCTGACTCTGTGAGTTTAGTTTAGTTTTTTTAATCAGACCTATAATAATTGTTTGTTGCAGTTAGTTCATCATATGAGAATCTGCCACAGACTGACCTTAAACTACACCCTGAGTGTGAAACAGACTTCAACAAAGTCTTTTAACTCTTCAAATTATAAGGCCACAGAAAATTCTGTTTTTCAAATGGGTGGGAATTGTTATCTCTCCAGTTTGGCTATTTCTCTGGTTTGGTTTGGAAGGATCAACGTAGAAGAGCTGGAGGAAGTTGCAGTCTGAGAGGTCTGGGGTTGTTTTCCCTCAACAGTGCAACTGTTCCCCACATACACATTAAGCTGGAAAGACTGATGGATGAATGGAAGAGCTGTTATGGATAATTTAAATCTAAAATATTGTTGTGTTTTATGATAGCTCGTTGAATAATCGAAGTATTACAAACTAAGCCATAGATTAACATATATGACAGATTTTAATACAAGACAGGCAGCAAAGGCTGTGATTGGTCCAGTCATTACTCTCGTACCTGAGACTGGTCTCAATACCACATTTTCAAGGACTTAAAAAGTTTTGGCCCCTTGAAATCTTGGTTTAGTCTTGGGATGCTCTGGGATCGGTCTGGACTCAGTCTTAGGTTAGGTAATCTGGAGTACAACACAGTCGTACTTCTAACACGTATTGTAAAAGATTTGCAAGTTGTATCTATTTTGTTTGTGCCAAACAATATATAAAACCTTTCTGAACAAACCCTCACAAATCCACAATAAAAGTTGAGTTTGGAGGTTAAAAAGTAGATTTATATTTAATCTTCAACTGTAGGCTACTGGAAATATTTCACTTATCAAAAAAAAACCAAAAACAAATGGGACGACAAATAAAACCTCTGATCACCTGAAACGCATGATAATGCCAAGTCTGAGAGACACCAGCCAATACAACACTGTGCAGCTCACAGCATGTGGTGCTCTTTTCCTTTATAATATTTTAAAAGGAGGTAATGAATAAAACAGTCATGTCATTGATGTCTGCAGTGTGATGTACTGAAGTAAACAAGCTAACCAGCCTCAGCATGTCCTGTTCTGTAAACCCACTGTCTAGACTTTCCTCTGTCCAAGAAAAATGTCAGATTAAATAATAAACACAAGTCTGGAGCTGTTGAAAAGTTACTATATTTACATTTATGAATCAGGACAGTGAGATCTGCCATTTATATTTAATTCATCCTTCAAGATCATCACATCCAACAACAACTGCCTAGTTTAAATGTCAGAGGGAGTGAAAACAAATAAAAAATAAACTGACAGTAGAGGAAGTAGGGCAGTAAAGCCTGTGTGAGACTGTGTGCATCACATTGGGGTATGAAGTTGTCCTCTTGTTTTTGTTTTTTTTGGGGGTGCCATTCGTGTAAGAAGCAAACCAATTTGTAGTTCAGTTGACAAAAGTGTTCTGATGTGAAGATTTTCTTCCTGTCAGGCTTGTGTGTTTGACCCTTAATGAATCAATAGTAAATGACTTTTCTGACTTGTGTTTGAACTGGCCCTTCATGATACTAAGTGAATGTGCAATTATGTTTTTCTGGTATTGCAATAATGCTTTGATGCACAATAAATACAAGCAGTTTTTGTGTGCATCTGTCATTCCCATCAGAAGAAGAGCAGGAGTCGAATTTGTTTTAATTTCCCTGTTTTTTCTCAATTTTATATTTATCTGATTTCTCCTTTGGCCACTAGATATGCATTAATTAGAGCTCTCAATCAATAAAAAGTTCTCATTTAGGCCAAAACCGGCCCGCGAGAGGCTGTAATCAGACACGCAAAACCTGAAAGCAAAATAAAAAGAATTTAAAGAAAATGTAGATTTAGACCAAAAAAAGTTTCTTAAGAGTAGTGGACACAGCACAACACTGAGACCCGAGCTGAGATATCAGTGATGCTGCCATGAAAGCCATAAAACCTCATTGCTCTCAAACTAGCCTCAAAGTCACGCTGTCAGGATGAGTTTATAAAAACACCAATAATTCAACAGCGACAGGAGAAGTAACTATTTTCGATAGTAATTGTTTTTGGCTTTGTCAAAATGTTTGTCTGCGACACGACAAAAAGTTAAATGAGTTTGACACCCCTGATTAAGTTTGTTGCACAATTTTTTTTAAATTATAAATTATTCACCATTAGTTTAAATTTTCCTTCATATTGAAATGTTTGTCATTTTGAAACATGATTGATTGCGGTTCAGTCAGTCTGTGAAAAAACCCTCTTACAGATTCCTCATATGTTTCAGATCATCGAAACAACTTTAAAACCAAAGATCGCGTAGCTTTTTGACTCCATGTGAAAAGATAATTGCTCCCGAAACCTAATAAGCGGTTGCGTCTCCTCCCCCGTCATGTGTTTGCGATAACGGTTCATGAGTTTCTCACATCTCTATGGAGGAGTTTCTCTTCTGTGTTTACATCGAATCACCAACACAGACATGTTGTGTAGCTGTGATGGTAGAAGTTGGTGTACATAACATTACGGTGTCGTTAATTATTATACAGCTCTTTCGTTAATGTGATTGTTTCTGTGGCCGTAATCGTGATATTTTTAGACAATCTTTCAACCTTTTAGATTTCTGTTGCTGTGAGTGTTTCACTGCTGCAGTTGGAGGTGAGGGGGAAGCTGTGGATGCTCCACAGACAGACGAGTCCTCACGCTGTGTCATTAGCTTCAGTTGGCCACTCAGGGGACCATCATCACCTCATCCTCCTCTTCCTCCCTCCCTCCTTTTTGCACCATCTGCTCACGTGACCATGTGTTGCTGTAGCCACAGTGCTGCTGTCGGCCATCTTGGTCGACACCCTCCCGGTGCATTCACTGCAGTCGCGCAGGCAGCCCAATCAGAGCGGGCCGGAGGAGGGCTGTGATCCTTCAGCGCTACGCTCACTCTGTTGCATTTTAAGTACCAGCCTGACCCCCCTCCCAACCGGCCCTCCTCACTCCTTCCAGTCTTTACAAAAGGGATAACAAGAGGTTGAAGAAGAGGAGGAGGAGGAGGAGGAAAGAGGGGAGGGCAGCCCTTCTCAAGACGAGCAGTTGTAGCAAGGAAGAGAAGAGGATGCAAGCCTAAAGAGGAGGAAAAATCAGCAGCAGCCTCTTCTAGCACCTGCTGAGGGCCTTCTCCATCCTGGCCTTTTGTTCTTCTTGGCTCCTGTTTTGATGCTCTTTTCATCCTCTGGTTCCCTCCTCGATTTACCGGAACAAAAGCTGCTACGTCTGTTTTTTTAAATAAATTTTCCTCCTCCTCCTCCTTCCCCCTCGGGCCGTGTTGGTTTGTGCCTGGCAAAAGCTGAGTCATCATGTCTGATCTGACGCCCCAGAGCGAAACCCCGACTCCCACCACAGACAAGATCACCCAGGCCGCCCGGGAGACCATCTATCTGTGCAACTTTCGCGTGTCCGTCGACGGCGAGTGGCTGTGCCTGCGCGAGCTCAATGACATCTCACTCACCCCGGACCCGGAGCCGGCACACGAAGGTAACGCCGGCAGCCGGGACTCCCGAGGACTCGAGAGGAAGGGGGGAGGGTTTGGGATGTGGGTGACAGGGCGTGGTGGGGAGCCAGATTCCCTTTAAAAGTGGCATGTTTTTCCCCGGTGAACTGCGGTAACGTGGGTGATCGTCAAGCTGTGTCATGATGGGTGTCAGGTGCAACGCTTTGACGCGTCTGAGAGTCGCACGGCAGCATGACGCTGCTGGTAAATAAGCCGCTAGCAGAGGGAAAATAAGCACCCAGGAAGTGTTGAGTCTAATATCTTATTTTAACAAATCTCACCGCACATGAAGAATACATTTCTGTGTACTGACTTTACTTCTACTCGCGTCAAATTAAACCGAATGCTAAAGAATTTACACATTTCCATCCATCAGTAAAGGCTTCCCAAGTCCTAGATGTGCATGTGAACAGTTATTTATCGGTTTCAACTGGATGGTAAACACATTATGTTTGTCTCGTGTTGCCACGCCTTCTCTCGGCACAGAGCAGACCGATTGGCTGCTCCACAGAGCTCTTCTCAGGAAGGAGGCAGCTCAGACTGTTTTCACTGCACACCAGCGACGAGTCCGCACATTTCTGTTTTGTCATGCTAACGTACCGTCCCTCTCTGCTGGCGTGACGCCAGACACACGACTTGTTTCTTACCAGGAATGCTCCATGATGACTTGCTTTTTGTGTCTCATAACTGATACTGAACAAACGGTGGTTAAAACAGTGAACCTTTTTCTTGAGGGACCCAAATTTCTTTCCATCTTAAATCCAGACGCCTCACATCTGAAGTTGAAGTATATTAATAATATATACGAATGCTGCAGGTCAACATAAAACTGTAGAGGTCATCCTCTAAAAGCCCTCTGGTTTTAAATGCAAACATTAATAATGAATCAGGCAGAGATGCACAGAATGTTCATAATAATATTCTCTTTTCTTTAAATAGTTCTATGGACGTTTCAAATCTTGACAAAGAAATTTCAGCACTGTGTTTTAACTGGGAGAAAAAATTCTTAAAATTAACTGCAAAGATTATATAATAAACATGTTTTTATTTGTATTGAGTGTTTAAGCGTATTGCTTTGATGGTAATGGTTTAAAGGTGGAACGTTGATGGTAAAGGAGTGAAACTATGTTCAGTGTCATTCAGGAAGAGTAGGAGAGCCCTGCTGAGGATAATATAGTAAAAGTGCCACGTTAACAAAAAATTCTTGCTTGTGTGGATTTGTCGGGTTTCTCTCTGTTAAAAGCACCTAGAAATGACTGTTGTATGTGGTGCTATATAAATGAAATTGAATTGTGTGAAGGGTAACGGTGTGAAGACGGCTCATCACGGCTAATTCAAAGATTCTAAGCTCAGAGTAAATATCTACAGCATCGGCACTAGATCAAGGGTAATGGAGTGAAGGTGCAATTTTGAGGGTAGACTGGTGGACAATGAGGTGGACAATGTGAAAGTGATAATGCTTAAAAATGAATCCTTTTTTAAAATGCAAAATAAAATAAAAATCCTTTTTATAAAAGTTGGTTTGAGTTTTTAGTTTGAAATCCATTTCATATGATTTTTTTTTTTTTTTTTCAATGTTGTGGATTCCTAAAATCACAGTTTAACACTGTCGGGAAGAGTTTATTTTGTTTTGGATTTCTTTCCTTGTTTCGCTTCCTGGAAACTCCATTTGTTGCTATTTTCAAGCTTTCTTAGTTTAACTCTTGAGCGAGCTACTTTTAACAAACTGTCCTCTGTCAGCTCAGTGACGGCTGATGAATCAATGTCACCGTGTCTTCTCTTCTCGTTCAGATCCCAAGGATCCTATCGCAATTGAGAGACTTAACTTGATGAACATGGCCAAGCTGAGCATCAAGGGCCTGATCGAGTCCGCGCTCAACCTCGGACGTACACTGGACTCGGACTATGCACCTCTCCAGCAGTTCTTTGTCGTAATGGAGCACTGTCTGAAACATGGATTAAAAAGTACGATGAGCAATCGTCGTTCTCACATTACTGCCTTGTCAGAGCTTCTCATGGTCTATTAAGACCACGTTTTTAGTCCCAGCTTACACAAAGTCAGGTTTTGTTCTTCATAAAGTTAACTTCATGAACACTGCATGTCCCCCGTCAGCTAAGAAGACCTTCCTGGGGCAGAACAAGTCGTTCTGGGGGGCGTTGGAGCTGGTGGAGAAGCTGACGCCGGAGGCTGGAGAGATCACTGCCAGTGTAAAAGACCTTCCTGGCCTCAAGTGAGTTCTCACATTTCGTACGACCAAAAGAAGATTCAGTCCTTTCCAATACAATGTATGATGAGGTTGTGTAATACCACATCCTACCAGAAGATGGTGTAGAGAGTCATGCTAGCGTCAAGCTTATCCCAAGAGAACGATACGACCAGCAGCTGGTCGAGGGAACAGAAAACATGACGATGGATTAAAACGTCAGGGAACCTCTCACAGCGAAATGTTGAAACTCTGAGAGATAGGATCTTACTGATTGAGCGCTGCTGCCACCTGGTGCATGGAAGTGGTATTGCGTGATTCACTCTGTCAACAAATGTTCAGGATTGAAGGGAGACTGTGTTTACTAGACTTTTTGTCTCCACCTCATCTTGTATGAACATTGCAAACAAATTGTCGAACTGTGGAACGTATGCAGGTAGATGAGAGACCACAGAGTGGCTGCAGCTCGCAGCGAAATCCACACGGCCTGAAAAGAAGCAGAATGAATGATACTTTGACTCCATACAAGCAACTTAGATAGAATTGTTGGAATTCTATGTGATGCATCGTTGCATTATAATAAAAACGTCCTTCTGGCATTAAAAGTTTCAAATAATTTTCATATACTATATTGGTGTGAACATAACCATCCCCCCTCATATTTTGCGGACCAAACATAGTATTTCAAAAATAAATAAATAAATCTTAATATAGACGACTAAAGCAGGTCGTAATCTCATTCACAAAATCATTCCTTCTCCTTTGGATGTCTCTAAACTTTGAGGACCAGGGTACGATCTCCTCTGATTTTGATTTTGTTTTATATTCGCACTAATATGGTGCTTTTATCAGTATTTTGTTGTAACATTGTTTTGACAAATGCTAATAAACACTTATCATATTCATCTTAGTGCTGCTGCTCAAAAATGTGAATGCCTTCTACATTCACACAATAATTAACTTAATCTAAAAGCTTCCTCATTGGCTTTTTGTTAATGCTGACAAAAGTGTTGGCTTGCAAAAAGTTGAATTAATTTCTCTTTAGAGTTGAGGTGTTTTTTTTTGTACCGACAGTGCGGAGTTAATTTGTGTTTTGATGAACGACTCTTGTGTTTGACGGTAGAACTCCTCTGGGAAGAGGGCGTGCCTGGTTACGACTGGCCTTAATGCAGAAGAAGCTGTCTGACTACATGAAGACCATCATCAACAGAAAGGACCTGCTCAGGTGGGCTTTGTTTTTTAGGATCGGCCTCGTACAGCCACGTGTAAAAAAACATCCAACAAAACGTCTGTTCCTCACCCTGTGTTCTGTCTGTAGTGAATTCTACGAGGCAAACGCACTGATGATGGAGGAAGAGGGCGCCGTCATTGCCGGGCTGCTCGTCGGACTAAACGTCATCGATGCCAATCTGTGTATGAAGGGCGAGGACTTGGACTCGCAGGTAATCCTGCCTCCACTCACAGCTGCTCAAACACATACGGTTACTTGTCCTCCCTTAAGCATTAATAATAAAAACTCTGGAAATCTGGAACTCGAGTTTCAAGAAGCTGAAAGTTGTACATTAGTTGTGTTTGCAGAGATTAAGTTGATTTGAACAATAAGGAGCTAAAAGCGAAGCTCCAGAGTGTGGTCATGTTTCCAAATACGAAAGATTCAACATATTCTCATAGCATCCTTTAGCAATCACTAGTGTGGTTACTGTTTTCTTCCCATTAAAGGTTCCATTCCTCCGTTTCTCACCCGCAAGAGCCTTCAGTCTGGCCCATCAAACCACCAAGCAAATTGTAAACATTGAAAAGAAAACTTTTTTTTTCTTTCTTTCTTTCTTTCTTTTTTTTTTTTTTGAAGTGCAGCAGAAAAGTAAGTTTCGGGACATTTCACTGTATCTGGCGCCAGAAGGTTCCATTAACATTTACTTTATGTTGAGATTGTAGTAATTTTCTGTAGTAATTGTTTGTTTTTGTGAAAATAAAGACATTTTCATCACGTATGAACTGCCCCACAACAAAGAAAGATTTTAAATTTCAAGGTTCTTATGGCAATATTTTGTCAGATCCGGAACACTCAATATGAAATTAGGCCGTATTTGACCCCTCAGCTATAATGTGTTTGACACCACTGATTTAGGCAGTTTATTATTAAGTATTGTTTAATTTCTCATCATTCTTACATTCATCATTGTCCTCTCCGGCTTAGACTGGATTAGACCCGAGAAGGCGAGACTCAACATTTCATGTGGTAGAAAGTGATATTATAGTTTGAAAGGACGAAGGCTCGTTCATTATCTCCACAGGAAAGCTTGACACTTTCTTGTACGGCACATAGGAAAGCATTATTCAGAGCCGATGCTGTTTGTTTTCAGCTTCAGCCATAATCTCCAAAATGATTAACTATCTATAATTCCCCAAATCTACGCCTTTAAAATATGGCACTGACTTAATAGATTGTGCATAGATATGGCTGGAAATGTGGATTTCTCAGGCAAAAAAGAAAAAAGAATGTTTGTGGAGATAAAATAATGATATAACTAGTAACTGATGTAGACTGTGTTCGACTCTGCTCAGCCAAAACTCAAAGCGTCACCATCAGTCTAAACACAGACAACAAGACAGGTTGCGTCGTCTTTGAGACTTGATGTGGTTTCTTTTGGTGCAGGTTGGAGTGATTGATTTCTCCATGTACCTTAAAGACGGCGGACACAGTAGCAAGAGCGCAGAGGGGTGAGTGCCGCTTCCTGCTGTGTAACCACTTCCTGTACAGGATCCCACAGGGAAATGTCTCTGATCAAAAGTACCTAATAAAGAGGATAGATAATGAATTTGAAAGCTGTTTAGCTGCATACATCAGTGGAATGAACAGGAAATGATTGACCTCCTGCTTCAGCTCGACTTTCTCTTCCTGCCGTTCCAGTGATGGTCAGATCACAGCCATCCTCGACCAGAAGAACTACGTGGAGGAGCTGAACAGACATTTAAGGTTTGACAGTAACTTGGTTTCTTCGCTGTATTTATTTATTTTTTTTTTTTTTAAGGCTAACTAGATGACTTTTTCTGTGTTTATTTGTTTACAGCGCTTCAGTAAATAACCTCCAGGCCAAGGTGGATGCTCTGGAAAAGTCCAACACAAAGTTGACAGAAGAGGTTCGTCTTTCAAGTCGTGTTTCATTTCAGTTTTTCTCTTTTTAAGAAAAGTAGCAGTAGTTTTCATGATAAACAGAATACACCCGCAGGGAGTTTGTTTTTGTTTAGCCGTTGTTTTAATTGTGTATCTCTGCAGCTCGCAGTGGCAAATAACAGGATCATTACTCTACAAGAAGACGTGGAGAGAGTAAAGGAGGAGAGCTCGTATCAGTTAGAGTCCAGGAAGGTGAGCACAAAGATACTATGACTAAGAACAAATTATTTTCTCCTCATTCTAAAATTGTTGCTTATCTCCAAAAAAAAAAAACCTCAAATGCGTTTATTTTTACTTGAACTTTTTAGAGTTATCAGCATCTTAAAAGACTGTTTTCCATTAGAGCTGAGATATTTATGATAGCGTGTGGGAACGTTTTCACAATATCCAAGTGTTGACTGCTCAGTGGGCTGATTTTCATAAACGTGTTTTACAATAAATATATTCAAAATTTTGTACCATTTACACCAAACTAGTAGATGTGTGACTTGTTTTTTGTCAGATATTCTTTTCCTATTTTTAGGTCACAACAATCACCAATACGTTTTCACGTCAGCATGTTTACTTTTTCGAATTTGTTGTCCCAAGAGCACAATTAAGAAAAAATAATTACCCAGAGAAGTTCTGTGTTATGTCATGTACAGTTGAGATAGAAAGATGTAGAATTGGAATTGAAATACATAGTCTTGATTAGAAGAAGTGGATTTGTGATTGGAAGGCGTAGGGTAGAGGTTTGAAGGCGTGGGATCGAGATGAGAAGTGTAGGGTCTAGAATGAAGTCCGAATGTTGAAAAATCCAGATTAAGCCAC
>OMNM01002671.1:0-10266 GCA_900302745.1 Parablennius parvicornis | reverse complement strand
GTCCTGGACGGTAAACCTGCCAAGAACTCCCTGCCCGTCTCCATTTGAACAACTTATGGCTTTTTTTTTTTTTTTTTTTTTTTCAGCATCACAGTTGAACTGTTTGGATAAACGTGATGAGATCTGAGAAAGACTGAACAGGCAGAAAATCGGTCTCTGTATTTTGATGTCACTTTTTTTACATCTCTTTTATAAACATAAATATACCTGAGCATCGTGATATTTCAAAAGTCGGAACTACAGTTCACTCTCTCATTTGTTGCGTTTAATAATTGTTAAATAATCCAAGTGAAACTCCATGTTTTTGTGGCGTGTGTTGTTTTGTTTTTTTAACAATAAAGAAAAAAGTGATTAAAAAAATAGGAGTTTTTGAAGAAGGTCGGTTCAGAGTTTTTCACCCAAATTGTTTCTTAAACAGCCCAATGTTTCTAATCTTGAGTCTATAAGTTAGTGAATAAGCACATTTGTGCTGTATTGCATTTACAGATAAAAACACAGTTTTCCAAAAATACACAATCAAACTGAATCAAATGTAAAAACACAAAGTTAATTGCAAGCTTTTTGGAATAACTATCTAAAAGAATGACATCTATCCGTATAAAGATTTAACTTTTTCTGAGCTCTCTTACAATGAATGAATGAATGAGCCACTTATATTGTGCACATCTGGTGGTTTTCGCTCTCTTCTCTCAGTTGCTTGAGCCTTTCAGTGTGGAGTTTCCATGTTCTCCCTTCAGAATGTCTCTGTTTCTACTGTCACGGTTCAAAAACTCGTGTTTGAGGTTTGCTGGCAAATGTGAAAAAAAAAAAATCATACTTCATTGATGTCCTCTGGGAAATAATTTCTCTTCATTTAACTCATCCAATTCACATTTAACCTTAACGTTTCACGCTGCTGACCTCTTTACAAGATGACGTTTTCAAGTGAAATCGGTAAACTTTTGTAGTATTTTGACTACTGAGTCTTTTATGCCCCGTTAAGACACCAACGATTGACTGAGAAAGGCATTGTTACATTTTCATTGCATTTTGAAAACATTCTCGGTGCAATGTCATTTTTTACACAAGGCCACTAGTGGGTGCTGTTTTTATCTCATAAAGCACAGGATTGTATGCTGTTAAACACAAGCTTCTTCAAACTGTCTTTCTTTGTTGTTTTTGATCCACTCAGTATCTGTGTGTAAGAAAAAAATGTTCATTATGAATTGTATAGAGTTAAATGAAGAGAATATGATTCCCCAAGATGGATTAATGAAGTGCCATTTCTTTCTTTCTTTCAGGCTCCATTTACGCCACGTTTTCGTCTGACGTGCAAGCGACATCCTTTTCAGCGTTTCTGGTGTTTCCGTGTTTAAGGTGATCGTTTTCAAAATGTTGCCATCTGACCGGAATTACGATGCCATTCAGTCGCTTGTTTCCGATCTCTCACTTTTCACATAGATGAAGTAGGAGCATTGTCAAAAAGTAGCGAGTCGGAGTGGAGACGGAGTAAGAGCATCTTCAAAAAGTTGCATTTTGTTCCACGGAGTCAGAGAGTTTTTTAAACAGTAGCGTATCAGGAAAACCTCTTGTTGACTTTGTTTTCAGTGAAAAATCAACTCATCTCCGTCTTTTTCTGTTGTATTTATGGTAATGTTCCCCGCTGTTGTTCAGCCCCCTCCCGTGACAACGTCCATCATCTTAAATAGCAAACACAGATACACCGTATCTGATTATTTTTAATCATGTGGTCTTGCATAATGAAGGGTTTGTGATTTTCTCCCCGTGCAGCACACAGCGGTAAATCCAACTCAAACTATGTTTTTCTAATCTCTTAAATTATGAAGCATTTTAATTATTTAATCACTCAGTCAAACCAGCCTTCCCCTTTCATGCCTCTCTCTTTATTCCTAAGTTTTATTTATTTATTTATTATGACTCATTTAACAAAACTGCATTTATTTCCGTAGCGTTTGTGTTTTCAACCTGGAAAAATCTCCAAACATACATTTTCTTCTTGAATAAATTACCTAAGAACTGCTACGATCAGACATTCAGTGTTGTGCTGCATCTGCTAATCTCATTGAAACTGTGGGATTCAGTTTCTTTGTGAAGTTTGCTTTATAGGACACTTTAATATACTTTCATGCAACAAAACCTCACATACGAGATGTGTTGCAAACTAGTGTAAAACTAAGCAGAATCTCACATATTTCAACATTTCCAAAAAGCTTCTTATCGATTCTTTGTAGAGTAATAATGCGTTACTGGCTTTAAAATGCACTCAGTATGATATATTGCCTGCCACTTGTTGTAGTTTTCTGTGAAAAGTAATATATATTCAAGCAGTTTTTTTTTTTTTTTTTACTTAAAAAAAATGTTTTTAAGAGCTTAATAAACCAACAGTCATATTTAGAAATTATTTATCAGCGAGACAAAACGTAACTAGCAGTATAAACCTACTACTGGATTAAACATAGTAAATAAGTGTAATTGAGTATTTAAAGTCTCTCCAGATGGTGTGTGGGGATCATGGTAGAGATATATTTTTGGTACCAACATTTATAATTGATCCAGTATAACCTTGTTTATGAAGTACTTGAAAACAGAAAGGATGAAGATTAAAAAGAAACAAAACTAAAAACTATTCAAATCTATGTACATAAAATCAGGAATACATATAACATGAAATCGAAAAATGCATGGGATAAAAGTGAAAATAAAATCGAAACCCCTAAATTTTAAAAGCAAATGAAATCTGGTGAGTTTCAAAAGGATTATGAAATGAGAGATGGAGGAATCTGTTCTGACATCCAAAAATAAACAGTGAAAGTTCAGACGTTCAGTGACGGTCTGGAGGAGCTGATCAGCTGACCTGAGAAAACACAATTTCATCGAGAACTTTGAAATAAAATAAAAGTATTTGGGGAAAAAAGAAAGGAAATCTGAAAAAATAATAAATGACACAGTTGAAGGAAAACCTGACGTGAAAGCCTTTGACTTGAGGCGAGACTTGAATCCATACAAAGCGCCTTCAAGCACAGAGATAAACGTTAACTCTGTGACATTCTGGAGTTTGAAAGTTTTTCTTCCAAAAAACTAAATTCCACTTTGAGCACATCTGTTTTATTGGCTGTATCTAAAATTGTATTTTTCTTCTCATTATTGGCTATTCTCACATTATTGATTATCTAGCCGTAGCAGAGCTAACAATTGTTACCTCACTGTGAAAAAAAGATAGTTAATGAAAAACTATAGTTTTATTCAATTATGTACTAAACTTGAGATTTAAAAAAAGTGTAATCATGAATTCCAGACAAAGACTGGCAAAGAAAAAGTGACACACAGCAACAGTAGCTCATAAAAATAGTGACACAATCTTGTTTTTTTTTAATCAAGAGATCATTCGAATTAAACAGAACTGAAGCCAACATATGTCTCTAAATGCAGAGAGAACAACTCTCCCACATTCACTTTTTCAGTGAGTGAAATTATTCCAAGCACCACAAATCTGTTAATTATCACCTTCAGTAAAAGCACTGCTTTGTCTTCATTTGAATTCCTAAGAACATTAAAATACAAACATTTCTGAATGACGAATGTGATGCTCTGTCTTGAAATGAAACAACATTGACTTTTAACTTTTCACTTCTTGCTTTGCAACTCAAGTACATTCATTCATTCATAAATACACATCAAACTCCAGCGCAGATGGTCATGAAAGTCTTTCAGCATGCTCATATTTCTATTCAGGCCACAGTTCGATCACCTCGTGAATCGTGAACATGAAAGGACATATAAATTCCATCAGAGAGCACCACCGTCTTCATCTCATCCCTTAATTCTTCTCTAAATGATTGAACTGCTTCATGCATGTTAATAAGGCGCAGTTCTCATTGTTTCTGCACCCTTCAATCATTTGCAGCTTCTTTATGGAATTAAAGAGACGTGTCCCTCAATACCAGACCACAATGGCCTAAGATAAACGGCTACAACCTGATGTTTCAGCATTTTTGTCTGGATGTGTGTATTTTTTGACTAAAATGGTCCAAACAAATGTAAAAATCTGCCCGTTTTCCCATGATAATCTGAACAAGGGCTGATTCACTAAGCTACTCCATAAAACATGTTAAATTAGATGCTCAAGAAAATCGTTTGTGGGAGTTTTGCAGATGATTTATTGTGTAAAATGTATTAGATGGAATACATTGCATTAATCTATTCCCATAAACTTCTTGAAAATCCTTCATGAGAGCAAACAAAGACAAACCTTCAGTAGATGTTTTCCTATTTAAAATATGGGAAATGCATTAAAAGTGCCAGAAATTAAGTAAAAGATCGGCAGTGCCGAAGGCCTTCCTCCTTTGAGTGTAAATCTCATATGGAGCTTGTCTTTTCCACCGAGTTGTTCATTTTTAATCACAAGCGGGAGCTGCCTCTCCCCGGGACGTTGACACAGAGCGCATTTCCAACAGTAGACTTTCATTCCTCTGTTTCCAGCTAGTTTTTGAATTCCTCAGATACTATATTCACACTAGTGCAGGGGTTTGCAACCTTTACCACAAAGACATACAATTTTTCCCTCTTATTATAATAAAAATATTATGTTTCAGGCGCTGCAAAACCCTCTTCAACCTTCAGATTAATGCTCATGTGCTTCCTCGTGTGTTTTTGCTCGACAGACTAAAGCGCCGGTTTTTGTTTGCATTGATGCAATTAGAAAACTTAGAAAAGAAGAATGATAAAAAGTTCATTCACAAAGAATCAAAGGCATATTTTGGGTGAAATTCTTATGGCAAATTGACTCAGCAGCAACTGGACAACTGGTAAAGGGTTAAAAGGCAGATCAATTCATCCTAAAGAACAGATTTAAAGCTTAATTTGACAGAACTTAAAAGGTATTTAACAGAAAATCCTGTCAGATGAGGACAGAGGGGGGCTCTTCTCAGCTGACGTGCAGACTTCAGCATAACATCTCTGATGGTAAGAATAATTAGTTGAATAAGTTGAAGAACAAGACAAGAAGCCGCGATGAGATAGCTGAGATACAACCCCACATGGAGACAATCTGAATAACCTTCATCAATGTAAATTATTTTGGATCTAAAGCTACTGAAACTTTACTGTGGAGGTAAAGATACACTCTTGTGTTTTTTGTGGTTTTTAAATAATATATTTTTGTCAAAATTTAATAAAGAAATACATGTGTGCCATGAAAGGTAGAAATAATTTTAGATATTTTATTCTAAAAAAAAAAAAAAGGTCATATTGACCCTAATGGAGCAAGCGATTATTGTTCTTTTTGTTGTTCTCTTTGAGAGCTAAGATGTAGAATAATGCATAATTGAGAGCCTTTTAGTGTCAAAGGTATTCCAAACTCACTTCTAATGGTTTTCCGGGTATGTGCATACTCATACCTGGAATTACCCCTCAAAAGTGAAGAAAGTCTGTTATCTCTCCCTGGCTTGTTTCAATTTTTAAAAAGTGTTTTGCTCCAACGAGCGAATCCCAAATCAAACCCTATATAAGGGTAGAGTCCAGTAGGTGCATGTGGAAAAGCCTGACGGGACAATAACTGTTGTCTCTGCTTTGTCAATAGTGGTTAAATCCTGCATGGGAAATTCAGCGTGTGGCTCATAATGGCAGCTTCTGGAGGAAAGGGTTAGTGTGTGAGTTCAGAGGAGGTGAGTCTTACGCTCCATGTACGAGACAGTTGGCAGCCATAATTGAAATCTGTGGATTGAAGTCTCACAGTGAGATGGACCGTAAATGGTGACCGCAGACAGCCAGAGAAAATCTTTTGACAGTGTTAGAAATTTCACAACTGCCGTCTCACCACACTGCAAAGTGCTGCTGCAGCAGGTTACAGCTACTGGCAACCGACAGAAACCAGCAGAAAATGACATGGCGACACCTCATGGAATCTATAATTTTGTACTGTGATTCTTGATATTTTCATGCAATAGCTTATGCATTGATGCTCTGAAAGAACAACAGTTTACTCGATTAGGATTATTATGTGCCAGAGTTGTTTTCACTGTTTGTTTCACTGGACTAAAGCGGGAAAGAATGACATAATCAATGCAAGCAGCAGGTAATTCTGAAGCCCTTCAGTGTAAATGCCAGACACGATCAGTCTGCCTTATTAGGATATTAGAATTTCCTCCAACACGCATGCACACATCAGTTGAATTTCCCAGGCTTAACTCTCACAGCCTCTCTGACAATGAAGTCACGAATTGATAAGTCGAACACGACAAAGAGAGTGACATTTCGACTTCAAGCCAACGATGCGCCGCATTGAACTGCCAGTTACTGTATGTTTACCGTTGTGATACTTTTGGCATGACAGGTCTTTAAAGATGAGCAGTGAGATGTTTACCCAGGCTTTTTGTGTGTCTGCCGCTGATTACGTAAAACTTCCCACAATAGGCCGCATTGATGGACAGAGCCACAAAGCAGCGCAGTGTTTCCCCTGCCTTCAACCAAATCAAAGGCTTAATTACATTTTCCTGAACAGAAGCTTCATGGGGAGTTTCAGTGTTGTGACTCAAACGTAGAGGTGGAAAGAGGACTGATCGTTTGTGCTCAAGTTCAACTACTCTCATGTCACATGGACTGTTGTCCTACATGGCTTGTAAATTAATGAAATAAAACTCAGAACTCAAGTTTTCCTTCAGCAGTCATTTAATGACAATGGTCCAGAGGAGGGAGTGTGACCAGAACAGCCACTCAAAGGACTGTTATCACTGCTGCACAATGATATTGTCTGAAGATTGTGTTATAATGGTAGAATTGTAGGGCATAAATTGGAAATATAATAGACGTATGATTTGTGGAAGGAGTAATGGATTTATTTTTTAAGAGTCAGACAGGACATGATGTCTTTTAGCCGTCGGGTGTGAATGGGTGGAATCTTTCCATCTCAGCAGTGCAGTACGTCTTTCTCAGTAAAGAGAAGGTTAAATAGCTTTTTTATTAGCAGGAGTTATAATTGTTTGAGTTTCAGGCAAATTCATTGAAAGAGCACCATTGAAACGCAGGGTAATTCACAGTGCTTTACAAAGGAAAAGAGAAATTTTGTTAACAAAAGTTTCACATTCAACAGTACGAAGTAAACCTTCAAGCTCCTTTAAACCGTCTTTCTTCATTATGTTTTACAGTGTCAGAATCTGCTCTGTGAAAGAAATAAAAGAAATGTCTCCACATGTGATGGTTTTGTGATTATGTGCTTTACTGGAGAACTTGGATTGGGGTTGAATTCAAAGATATGCATTTTATCTTCTTTGTGCTCCTTTTCAATGATGTAAACATTCAATGGAATGAGCGTCATGAAATCTCGGAAAAAGAAAATAACATGATTGAAATGAATAGAGAGAAAGAAAGAGGTTGGGCTGCACAAAAGCTGACATGGGACAGTTATTGTTGATCTAATTACACATATTTTATTACATTATTAAAAAAACAACAACTATTGACTGTCACCCTACTTGTGTGTGTGTGCAGTGGTGTGTGTTTCAGAAAGTTGTGGTTCTCCGTTTACACACAAACAGCGAGCAGTGAGTTCAGAAAACATTGAATTCTGGAAAAACCGTTATTTTGGCGTTTCGTTTCACAAAAGTTTGGCGTTTTGAACACGGCAAACGTTTTGAAAACGATGTTTCTTCACATGAAAATAACAGAAACACTGAAAACGACATAGTTGTCATTGGTGCAACACAAATCCTCTGGTCTGCTGCTCATCCCACAAATGCATGTTCTCGACAAATGTGCCATCATTTTAAAAGGTGGCTAATCTGGCTTTTCAATGGTTTAAAAAAAAACAAAAAACAGCAAAAAACTAAATTACCAAATACAAATATTATGCTTTGTCCAGTTTTGCACATATAGATTTTATCTCATACCTTGATAGAAGGAATTGGGCAGAAGTGGGCTACACACACCAGAATGTGACAAACAGATAAACAGCACTCAGTGTTTAGCTTTGATGTTTTTGTTGATTCTAAAATAGGACGTTTTATAACCTCTCAGTTAAGGAATCAATGGAAATCCATCGATTGTTTAATTCAACTATTGGATGTCTGAATCAAGACTACAAGGATACACATTTCTACAAATAATACAAAGGATAGTTGCTGTTAAAAAAAACAGAAAACATCAGGAAGTCTGTCTGAAGAGAAGCTCAGGCATCCAACCATGATCAAACCAACTATTCCCACTGTTGTGAGGCCTCTTCTTCATCTGCAGTCTGCAGACAACAGACGGGATGTGGCTGTTCACTGTGTGTGTGTGTGTGTGTGTGTGTGTGCAAGTGGGACAAGAGGTGTGTCCGTGGCTGCACTGTGATTGGCTGCTGAGGTAAATATCCAGAGCTGTTTGTGTAAGATGGCATCTGGTTAGGTTTCCACTCATAGATACTGGCAGAAGTGGAACTTATTACCACAGGTGGCTAAAGTACTGAAAACGTGATCGGTTGGTCAGTACAAAGCCTGCGTATATTATTCTCTCTATATATTTAAATCTCTATATCCATATCTATTCATATTTCTGTGCCCACATTTTCTATCTTTCTTTTTTTCTGGCGACATTCAACTTGTTGCTCGAAGTATTTTTAATTCTTGATGAACATCACAGTCTCCATCAACCGAAAGTTAATGCCATTACAAACAATTATGGAGTATTTTTCGTTACTTATATCAGCATTTTGTTTTGAAGTAGAATTTGGACTGCATGTCCTTGTAATTGAATATATTTCAGGCCCTTTTTATATGACTTTTTAAGTGAAAACACGATGAAATGGCAAAAATGCTGAAAATGATGCAGACGGCATGCCAGGCCACGATTTGTCCTTTTGTTTTTGTAATGAAACCAAATACACGTGCACGCAGAGAACAACACGCTATGAACATTAACAGTGGGAGTACACGGATATTCGTATGGACAGACGAAGACGTTGGATTTTTATTACAGTAACTCTCAACTATAAAACGACCTTGTCTCAGGAAAATATGACACTCTGGAAACAAACATTGTTATTGTCCATCTATTTGCACATGTGCAGAAGAACTATTTATTATGGCCGAAGTGCACATGTGCAGTACCAGCATTCAAGAAAAGTTAAATTTTTCCTCGTTCACATGGAGACAGAGTTTGAGCATTTTTAAAATGTTCTACTTTGGGAACTTCTTTCAAAAAGTTGTGTTTTCAGAGCACTGTTGTGTAAACGGACACTCAAAACGCTACAAAAGGTTTTTCATTGTCACTTGACAAAGTTGTGGGTTCAATGAGGCCGAAGCAGTGCAGCAGGAGCTGCTCTTTGTTTTTAAGTCTTTCCTCGTGAGGAACACTTGTTTATTTCTGAACTCGAGCAATGTGAAGAAATGCCGAATAGAAATGTTTTCCTTGTAAAACTTCTTCTCTGTGTGTGCAGCTCCCCTCTGTAGAAGCGGGAGGAGGGAGGGGGGGTCAGCGAGCCCCGGTTTGTCACGGCATCTCGCCCTCGTTAGCACTGGAAATGGGGACGTGGCGGCGGGCCCTGGTGGGGATGCACGGCGATCTCATTATAGGAGAGCGATGCCCCACTGGAGCGTAACAGGACAGGCTGTGATGGCGGGGTGGAGGGAGGAGGACTCTGGAACCGGGTGGTTGGTCGTGATGGCATTGTGTGGCAGCCAGGCCTCCATTGTTGAGACCCTCATTAGCAGCAGTTAGAAGAGGTTGTTGTCATTCTGCAGCCGCTCTCTCTCAGCTCAGCCACAGCTTTCAGACCCGCTGCACACATCAGTTGAGGAGACTCCAGCAGCAGGAGGCTGAGGGCTCGCTCCGAGACTCCAGCATGGACGCTCCGGAGAGCAGGGGAGCGGTGATGAGGAGAGGAAGCTATGATGATGCTGCGGCTTCACTGCGTCCTGTGAGTATCGATCCAACACCGGCAAAAGGTGGAAAAGATCCTGTCTGTGACGACCGAGGAGTGTTGTCTCAGAGATCTCACACCCGGAGGAGCGTACTGTAGGATCCTCTGTTTTCTCTGTACAGCACTGTGTTACATAAACAGGGTGAAGGGGTCATTTATTGTGTGATAAAACCAACTTATTGTCACTGAACTGTGATGAGGAGCTCAGATAGCACTGAAGCTAAAAGTATCCAACATGTGTCAGTTTTAATGAGTGCAAACCAGGGAGAATCATTACCAATCTTTTAATACCAAGACCTGGGAATCGGTGTTAGTTTGTTGTCATGTTTTATGAAGGGGATGGTGAATTATGTAAATACAGGCACAAGGCAAAA
>OMNM01002666.1:10836-28530 GCA_900302745.1 Parablennius parvicornis | reverse complement strand
TCTACACAAAAAAGAAAAAAAAAAAAACACACGCACGCACGCACGCACACACACTAATGGACACTCCCTCTCCCCAGTCTTCCCCTGGTTAAACAGCACCCTATTAACAGGCCGCTGGCAATTTTCCGCCTGGCTAGACTGTGATTCACATGTCAGTGGCTGCACTGATGATGTCTGTGCACAGGACGTCACGATACCAGCACTGCTACATGGTGATGGTCTCCAGTCTCCTGTCTCCGCCACACACCAGCAGAAAACACACATGAACATTTATGTTTCTCAAAGCCCAAAGGATGTGAGCAGAAAGGAAAAGGATGTCAGGCTGGAAAATCAATTAGATTTAAACTGCCGCTCAACAAAAGGGAGCCTATAGAATGAATAAAGCCTGCCCTTTTATGATAACTTGTAAAATCTACAGTGTTATATGCTTATCCATGTAGAAACAGTTAGAGTTGCACAGCCAGAGGTGATGTGCAAGAGTGCATGTGTCTTGGCTATCTGAGCCACAGCAGTGATGCTGATTTTCCACCAGATTGTGCAGCCAAAATTAACTAAATTGTCCTCTGAGATAGGATTTAATGAGCTCCACAAAGTGATTTCACCCACACACACACACACAAAAAAATGTTGGTGGGGAAAAAAGACCCTTCTCTGGATTTAGTACTTCAATAATCTCAAATATGACTGACAATGTCAGAGAAGGTAAAGATACTAGAGTGAAACACACACATACTATTTTGTTCAACCTGTTGGCTTCTGAATGTTTGTGTAAAATAAAGGTGGATAATTTGAATAGAAGGATAAATGGAGTTAGTAAATTGGATGGATGAAGAGTGGGTGGACAAAATGATGACTAAATTGGATGAATGGTGAATAAATTAGTTAGATTATGAATTCAATTAAATTAAATTCAACTTTATTTATATAGCACCAAATACAACACGGTCAACTCTAGGCGCTCTTAATAGAGAAAAACCCAACCAATCATAGATGGAGGAAGTAAATGGATGGATGGATGGATGGATGGATGGAAGGGTGGATGGATGGATGGAGCTGAAATATCCAGCGTACTCTGCATGTAACCTTTCGAAACAGTTAAAATATCCAGTTTGCTGCTCCCGGCAACTCAGGTAATATCGGCCCGCCCACTGTTTGTCTGGACCTAACCCACCGCTGCGTGGCCTCGGAGTGAAAACCCGGCTCGCTCAATCCGTGTTTCATATTCTGGCTACCTGCTAACAATTCATCCTGGAGGTCACAGTCCAGAAAAGCCAACCAGCTACATCTCTTTGCAAGAGCGGAGATGTAACCCCCTGATAGTAGAGACGCGTACGGCGACACATCCCTCACCCGAAATGGAACAGATGATAGACTCTGTGGATATCAGTGACAGAATCAGTGACAAGGAACAGCCCTGGCAGAGTCCACTGCTCACCGTGAATGTGCTCGGCTCACTTTTGAGAATGCAAAACGCTTTTTACCGACGGACCCCACAGGGCCCGCAGCGATGGCCGCCAACCCCCTGCACTCTATAAGCTAACAGTGTCTCCTACACAGAAGTAGTGTTGCTGTGATTAATTGAGGTAGAATAAACACCGTAGCGATCTGCCAGTGTAACATAATTAAATCTTGTGATGTTGTGTTATTTTGGTTTCAAACTCAAATTTAAACTCTAAAAACACTCATGAAAGCATGTGACACTTCCTCTTTGGTTAACACAACAATTTGTAAAGCTTCGGTTCTTTTTTCTTTTTTTTTCAAACTTTAGTGATTAATTGCACAGCCTATAGCCGGAGGAGAACGCAGACGATTAGAAATCATCCTGTCAGCCATTTCCTGTCCTGCTGTCCTCTGTTTAGTTGTTTCTGTGGGGCAGTCGTGACTGCAGCAAACAGAGCTGCTCTGCACTGCAGTGCAGAGTTATTAGACACACTGTGTCGTCCCCATGAGCTTCAGCTTAACTCTGACAGAGACACCGAGCGAGAGAGAGAGAGAGAAAGCCAAACACAACTTTATCTGTCAGGGTCTCCCGTGTGGACTCGCAAAATGTCTCAGATCCTGTTGTAATTGGACGTCATTTATAAACAAACTCCAAGTTTGTATCGTAGACAGATTGCCCTCGATATGAGCCACATGAGGTTGGTTGTTTTTTTTTTTCTTCTTCCAGCTTTCCTTCATTTATTTTTTATTTATTTATTTTTTTTTTTTATGTGGTAAATTCAGTTTTATTGATATTTCTCCAATTACAACTGCATCATTACACTAACTCCTAAAATTCAGATGTGACACAGATAATCAACAAGTGTCAGCATATCATGGTAGGAATTAATTCAGTTTTTTAAGATCATCAAGGTGAAAAAAAAAAAAATTATGATGACGACAAACCACAATCATAATCCTTCGCTGTAACATAAGGTGTAACTGATAGTTACAGCAGTTTCATTTCAGTGAGCTCATTCCTCTTTTTATCATACAATCAGAGAGTTGCACGGCTCCTGTGTCTCTGTTCTGTCCACCATAACTTCATCTTCACTACAACTATTACTGATAGAAAGAGGAATGCCTAAAGGATCCCAAAGTAAAAGTAACACTGGTTGGATCTACAGTAGCCGTGTTTAAGTAACTTAAACTACTTACCTGTCACGTTTATAAAGGTTATCCACTACTGTCTGCGTGTTGTATATTTTTGCTATTTGTTGCTGTTTATTTTCATTCAGATCGATCTCGAAAGTGTTTAATTGAGGACTAATTTCAAGATAACGGAGCATCTTCTTCAAAATACTTGTGTAACCTTTGCTCAGTCTTTAAAACAGGGTGGAAAAGTCCAGAGTCCACAAATTTAATCCTGAGTGGGCCAGACTGGTAAAATTGTGCAATAATAGCCTTTAAATAGGTTATATTATGCAAAATTCAATTTCTAAAGGTTTTCCAACAGTAATAATCATTTCCATACCTGGAATGATGCCTCAGAAGTAAAGAAAGTCTGTCCTCTCTCTCCCCGGCTTGTTTTTGTCTTTAAAAAGTGTGTAGCTCCAACCAGCCAATCAGAAATCAAACCCTATATAGTATCATCAGGGGTTCAGCCAATCCCAATCAAGGTAGGCTCCTCCCTTTGACTCCTCCCACAATTAGGGAGCTCTGCTCTGGCACATGGCACCACGAGAGGAAGTACTTCCTCCTCTTTCCCAGATGGGCATGTGTGGGCGGAGCCAGTCCAGCTCACACAGACACAGCAGATTCTGAATGCAGCTCGTATGATCCAATATTCCAGAAATCAGGGAAAAACTGGATTTTAGGCGATAAACTTTCAATACAATGTTTTTACACCAACAAAGTAAAAGTGTTAAAAAGCTGGAGAATATGACCCTTCTAAATTGAAACTTTATACTTTTTTCTTTGTTGTGGGGCAGTGTATATATGATGAAAATGCCTATATTTTCCCAAAATCAAACAGTTACTACAGAATACTACAATATCAACATAAATTTTTAACAAAACCTTCTGGTGGAAAATACAGTGAAATGTTCAAAAAACCTTTCCCATAGCTGTTGCATTATGCATGTTTTTTACAAACTCCCACTGAGAGCATGGTATTAAGGTTAGATTGATAGCAAAGAAGTTACTAGTTTTAACGGCAGGATCACCTGTTGTGAAGTTTTATCTTAGTCTGTCAGTCAGGATGCACGTTGCTATATTTCTGTTTTTGTGTTGCTGCCTTACGTTAGCTGAGCTATTGCTCCTGTGTGTCTTTAATATATGGATTAACATCTGCTACATTCAAGTCCAACAAGCTTGTACAATGTTTATTTAGCTTGTAGATTGTGAGGAAAATCTCTGGCTATTGCTGTGCTTTGAGCATTAATACAAAACTGGGAGACTCCAGGCTAACTTGAGTCAAATGCAACACGGTGTTGTGTCAAAAATGTTCCAACTAATCCTGAAGCAAGTCTACACTTTTTAACTGAAGTGTTTCTGTGATTTTACTCAAAAACCCCACACTCAGCCAAAACAGTGAGCTCCATCATATGTGTGGCGGTAAGCGGCACATGTGCACGTTTCATACTATATTAGGAGAAACCACCAGGTGCATCGTATTCAGCATTCTTTCTTCTTCTGAGCAATGAGCAATGCACAGAAAACGACCTCCAGAGACATACTTTCACATCTGCTGGAGGATAAATGGTTTACCTCCAACCACTGATGAATCCATTTATCATGCAAAGTCATTCTTCATGCAAATATTTTTCAAAAAGTAACACATGCATTCTACTTACTACTCTTTCGTCCTCGACTTTACAGTAAAATCACTTCCAGCAACAACAAAAAAATGCTTGCAACCATTTATCAAATCTAACATTCATAACAAATATAACTAAGTATGACTTTTGCATTTCTGAAAGATCACAATATGTCTGCATTATTAAAGCAGTGTTTTGAAAACGATGTTGACGCGGAAACGGCAGAGACACAATGTAGTTTTAATGTTGGGCCACTAGTGAGTGCTGTTTTTTGCTTTTGAAACCACACATACATGCACGCATAGAAATATTTGCTATAAACATTAATAATGGGAGTACACGGGTCTTCATATGGACAGACGATCAGAAGTCGGATTATTATCATGGTGACTGGCAAAAGGCCCTTTTTATTTGAAGAACTGGAGTACAGTTTTTCGTCAGATTTCATGCCGCCGTCTGTTTCTAATCATTTTTAAAGGAACTAATGGTTTTGTTTATAGAGGGAGATGAAATCAGAAACATTTGGCACAGCTGACACATTTGGATATTTTGTTTAATTCTTCCCCCGTAAAAGCAAAGGAGCATCTTGTTCTCTTTTAAACAGTACATTTTTTTTTAAAATCTTATCTCTACTCATTGTCAGACTTTATTATAAACATTTATCTTGCTGCAGGAGAAAGGTATCAAACCATAACCAGGTTGAATGTTAGCATATACTCGTAAATGACACGTTTTCTGTCGATGAATCATTTCAGCTCGACAACATCTCGTAGCGTCTCCGGGGGAATTTTGACCCGGAGGTGATTCACAGAGCAGCACTGTTTGATGTTATATCACTGAACAGATGCAGGAAAAACCCAGCGTGTGATACGGTTGGTTACCGCACAGATCCCGCATTTCACTGGAGTTTGTTGGGATAAGCCTCTTAAATGTCCTCATGAGACAGGTTGATTCAGATAGCCGCATACATCACACCTGCTGCGACTCAAATGATTCGACTCGCGTTTCAGCAATGAATTAAGAAAAGGTGAGAAAAGACAATGCGGAAGGTCACATCGTCTCCTCCCGGGATCACATCCCTGCTGATCCACTTTTTGTCTACGCCTTCATATCCCTTTGTCTTTGATTAATCCAACCCTCTTCTGTTATTTCCCATTTGGGTGATGCTTCTATTCTCTTGATATTCAGGAGCTACAATACAAATTGTCTACTTGGACAATGAGTTAAAACCTCAGGGGACTAAAGTCTTGCATTGTTCAGTTAAAAAATACGAGAAATATCAGATCATTTCTTATCTATTCTTATTTGTGAAAGGTTGTTCATATAGATTACATAGACTGGGTTATTCTCTTCTTTTACCATCTTCTCTCCATAATGGCAAACTACCATATCGATCTAAATCGATTTTTTTAACACAGAAGAAGAAATATTGACAGTGCAATAGATGTTTGATGCCATTTCACTTGCTCCCGCTGAGTTTCAGCACTGATTTTATAATGTTGTTACCAGATTTAAAGGACGTATTGGTCAGGTTTCATTATTTGTGAATTATATGTTCAAACATGCTAATGCAGTTCTTCAAAGGCCACGTTTTCACGACGTTTCAAGCATAATTGTAGTGTTTTCATTTCAGAAAAGTTTTTTGTTTATAGGGCAACATTTTGAAAACAGTGACACAGAAATGGCAAAAAGGCTGAAAATGATGTAGTTTACATGTTGGGTCACTAGTGGGTGCTGCTGTGTGTTTTTTGTAATCAAAACAACACACACATATTGCTACTGTGCATATGCACCACAAAGCCGGGTTGCATATGCACAGTAGCAGCATTTCTGCCGTCTATACAGATCCGGAGCTTGGGTGTTTTCGGAAAGTTGCTTTGTCCCCCATTGACATGATGATGGAGTCAGGTCGTTTTCAAAAATTTACATCTTAGGAGCCATTTTTAAAAAACTGTCGTTGTCTAAACAGAACACAATAAAAGCTCTCCATTTTCACTTGAAAACGTCACGTAAACAAGGCCTAAATGTTACGAAATATGGCCAATCTCAGACAAGAATGAAAAATGTTTGTGTTTGTAATTTTCCTGCATCGTCCTAGATATGTCAAATAGTTTTTATTAGCTAATTTCTCCGCATGTAACGACCACCTCTGCCTCACCGTGAACGACCTCCTCTGTCCTCAGCCATTCAAAGGAGCTTTGGGTTGATGACCTGGTCAGCCTCATGGAGCACAGAAACAAGGTCGCAGGTAACTTCTAATACGAGTACTATTACTAGTTCTAATCTTCTTTTGGCAATTTCTCATCCGGGGTTTGCTACAGCAGATCTTCCTCTAAAACCCTCTATCTTCTGTTTCTTGCTTTCTCACGCCAACCTCTTGAATGTCTGCATTCATAAACCTCCTCACTGCCTTTGTGTTATATCTGCTCTTCCTATTTTTATCATGTAGATGGGAACTTGGATGGTAACAGGAAAGGTCATATTTCTCAGTTCACGTGAAAATAAGGAACAGATGACGAAAGATAAACAAGCTTAACATCAACCAGGAAATGGATAAAGTGAAGCTCATCAGATATCATTTCATACACATTCGCTGTAGTTTTGCTGTTACTTTCCTGCAGTCACCATATCTCTCAATAGTTACATGCTTTGCGATAAAGCTTTGGAGTTACAAAACACCAAATTTATTTCTAATTACGTAGCAGGAGGAAGCTTTGTGAGATATGGCCAGTACAAGCAAAGAATAAGAATGAAGTATCTTATTCATGCAGAGTACAATTCTTTCCCAATTTAAGACCACGAGCCCTCTAATATCTCCGATTCGCCCAGTGAGATCTTTTCCACTCAGCGTCATGGTTTCCTATCCGTAATGAATGACAATATATTCATCAATAAGGTGTTGGAACAAATCAAACAATATGAAATAACACACAAAAGGGAGAAGCTTTACGGCTCATCACAAAAACTAGGTCATGGACAATTGACCTGCAACTGTCAGACAGCAGATATCGAGTTGTAATATTATCAGTGTGTTCAACCGACAGTCGGATGTGCAGGTTGTTATTGTTAGAGTAGAGCCATTTACGCCGTGTGCACTATGAAATGCTGATGAGGATGCATTGCCAAGGCGAGGTAGCCTAAACAAACCCGCCGAGCGACTTCTGCTTAGAAACTGCAGCCAGCCCATGCACAGGCGTCCTATAAATAGTATTGCATCGCTTTCTCCGCTGTGGCTCGCAGGCTGGCAGCTCTGCAGTCACGACTGCCCCCCGAACGACGCGAGAACGAGGCTAAAGCTCCCTCCACTCAGAGTACTGCAGCTGCTGCTCTCCCCCCCTTTGCTTCTCTCCGTCTCTCTCTCTCTCTCTCTCTCTCTCTCTGCAGTCACGGGTTCGTCCCTGCGTCAGAGCGCCAGGCTTTGCAAGCTCCGCTGATCAGCACCACCGTATACGGCAATCCTTTGAGCTCCCAGCGTGGCTTTACGTCATGGGGACTTACGTCACGCAGCAGTGACGACACACTCCAGATCATGTATCCATGCAAATAATACAGATACAGCATTCTGGAGGGGGGAGGGGAGGGGCGGTGATGAATTTAGGGCGCGCTCTGCCCCCTGTGGAGGCTTCAATGACAATCAGTTTTGATTATCCCGCTCTGGCGTCATGTTGTGTTTTGTAACAGTATTATGTATGGGCTCTAGGTGGGTGAATTAAATAAAGTGTGCTCGCACAAACATGCAAATGGATCGTGCAGCTGGCAGACGCTTTCACTTTGTCAGCTGTTGTGTAAGTCGGATTTGATGCATGTTTTCTGCAGCAATCCTGCGAGTCTAAACTTTCCTGGTTACTTTTATAACACTTTTATCTGATCATGTTTATTTAACGTGATATAATTGAATGTCAGGCTCTGAAAAAATAAATTTTTGAAGAGTTTCTGTGAAACACAAGATAAAAACATAATCATTATTTTCATTATCATCATTTTTATAATTGTTCTGATTTTTGTTAAAAGCTGATTTGTTTGGTTTAAAACATCTACTGAGGTAAAAATACTTTTTTTTTTCGTAATGCCCTCCCTTTCCTTCTACAAAGTGTAGCTGGAAATAGGTGATTTCTTATGGTGGCCAAGAAAAGCCAACAGCACAACACAACAGCAAAAAGTATTTGTTGTGTGTGGCTTTTTGTTGTTGTGATGTGACTTTTTGTTGTTGTGATGTGACTTTTTGCTGTTGGCCCTTCTGCACCACCATAAATTCGAGCTCAAAACACATCAAAGCATCCCGTTTAAGTAGATTTTTCAATTGCAAGCACGAAATATTTGTTGTGTTTTGGATGTCCGTTTATACGGCAGTGGTGCTCAGAGCCACTGACAATGCAACATTTTGAAAACGGCTTTCGAGGTGGTAATTTCTCAAAATGCTCAGACATCTCCGTGGAAAACAGCACCTGCTAGTGGCCCTGCATAAAAAACAAGATCATTTTCAGTGTTTATGCCCTTTACTTCAAAATGTTCCAATGTAGACGTGAAATTTTTCTGAAACAAAACCACAAAATTCATACACTTTCATTTCTAAATCCAGTTTAACCTAAACCTCAATGAACTTTACTGAAGCATCACTACTTGAGAAAAAAAAAAAAAAGATAATACATACGTACCTCCAAAAAAAATAAATTGAACTGGATGCAGAAGCTTCGAAGAATCAGTAGCTAGTTGTAGTCTGTAAAGATTATGATTTTTGCCTTTTATTAAACATGATGATTATAATCAGCAGAATACCTTATTTCTTCTTTACAAAAATAACCAATGGCAGTATATTTCACTTGCTTCCTCTTGCTGCTGTCAGTCAAACGCTTGCTAGGTTGTAAATCCCCACGGCTGGAAGCAGTGCCCCAACCCCATCCCCCTCCTCCATCCCCCGGAAAATAAAATCTATTTTCTTGGAAAAACAAATGAGGAAGTCCAGTGAGTCTAACAAACTTGAAGGAAGATTGTCTTAGAACTTAAACGCTGACGAATGTATCATCAAATGTGCTGCAGACATGCTGTGGTCATAAATCCACAAACAGTGAAATGATGTAAACAACTCTATTGAATTTACATGCAGATTGGAGAAAAAATAAAAACCTAATATTGCTAAATTGTCATTTTGTTACAGTTTTCTCTGAAAGTAGCAATTATTTCTTCCCATTAGTATTGGTTAAGGTCACTGGGTGGGATTATTTACTCTTGTACATTGTGCAAGTCTGTTTACTCACCTTTCTCTTGGCTTATGTGTCTCGTCTTCTTGAGTGAGTGACAGAAACATTGTTTTCTTCTGGAAATATCTCAGCATTCTATATTCTCAGTGAACTCTATGCCAGTGGATGTGGCATTACAGGCATCTTTTGTGTTTAGGGGGAATTCTGTCTTGTATTTTTTTATATTTTGGCTGAAAGCTTGTCCTTTTCACATTTTTTTTATTCCCCAGCCAAACTATTCCTGTCAGAGTCACGCACCTCAGCCTATTCCTCTTGTTACTGATGCACACATCCGAATTGTTCTATCAGCTTCAGTGCAGAACTCATATGAATACATTTATCATCATAGATTTTAATATTAATTTACTGTGAGAAGACCCAGGTTTGCTTTGTTAGGTAGATTTCCTCCACCTGTGTGGGTTTTCAGTTTCCTCTCGCAACCCAAACACTTGCTTGTTAAGTAAATTGGTGACTCCAAATTGTAGAAGAGAGTATTTGTGTGTGCTTGAGTGTGTGTGTGGGTAATTGTGTCTGTGTTTGCTCTGTGATAGATTAGTGCCCTCTCCAGGAAGCTGCCTGTCTTTCACCTGATGTTATGTGAAAAAGGCTCCAACCACACTCTGCCCGACATTAAACAGGTATTCAAGATTGTACTCATGATGAAAAAAAAATTCTGTAAATATGAATATACTATACTCTTGGAATAAGTGGGTTACATCCATCGATTTAACTTTTACAGTACTTTATCTACAGTTCGGGTATCCACAGTTTTGGATCCCTGACAAACATAGACAGACAATCACATATATTAATGTTCATATCTACAAGTATTTTAGAATCACAAATTCACCTGAAATGCATGTTTTCAGACTGTGGGAAGGAAGAAGTTGTAGAAACCCCATGGATGCAGACTGGGAAAATGCAAAATCAAGAAGATTAAACCAACCAATTGGGGAACGTGCTGCCCTTTTTTGGGGGGGAAGAATTTTAATCCTTTTTTCGAGATTTTTTGCCATCTTTATTCAAGTTTCACAATGTTTGAGTGAAAAAATGTGGAGAGAGACACAAATTCCTTTTTTTTTTCATTATTTTGATTTTATCTTTATGCATTTTTCCACTAAAGTAAACAAATTTTGTAAACCTCAATGAGAGTATTTGACTCATGGTAGGATGTATTTACAGTGGGTTCTCTTGGATATAGTACAACTGTAATTAAATCCATAGGTTTAAAATTATGTTATTTACAATTAATTAGGTAAGGGTACGATCCTTGAATCAGATCAATGATAAATTAAGAAATGGATGGATAAATGTGCTGTGAGCAGATGGAGTACAAACGGATCTCCACATAAATACTATTCTACTTATTAGGCGTTCAATGTATTTTTCACAAACAGGATCTTCATCTCTGTCTCTTGGTAACTAAGGGGTTAAGCAAAACCTAACAGACTGAGGCCCCGTTTACACAACAGTATTTCAAGTAAAAAAGAATCGTTTTCGTTTCAGAAAGATTTCACATTTACACGGCAACAGTTTGAAAACGATATCTGTTTATGCAGACACTGGAGGAAATGTTATTGTTAACCTGCTGAGCATGTGCAGAAGAACTGTTAATTACGGACATGGTGCACATGCGTAATAGCAATGTTTCCTCCCAGCATTTTCGAAAAGTTGCGTTTTCCCCCATTTGCATGGAGACGGAGCTTTTCGAAAAGTTCCATTATCAGTGGTTTCGATGCAACCAACGTTTTACATGTTCACCTCATGTAAAAGGGGCCTAACACTAGTCTAAGCAATGCAGACAGCTCAGTCAACACAGGAGGCAGTGTTAGTGAAAACAGCCTTTTATCTTCACTACTCACAGTGCACAGTAACTCTGAAGCAATGCCAGATTTTCTCACGATCAGCTATGTTAAAAATAAAGCACTGTTGGAGTGTGAGTACTAAGCTCACAATCACTCCAAGTTACCAGGTGTGTTCAGGGATATTTACAAGCTTTAACACTTCCACCGGCACACTTGAGGTTGTAACTAAAGGTCCCGTCTCATTGACATAAAAAAACTGTTTTTTAATGTACGGCGAGCAGTAAAATCAACGGTGCGAAGCAGAGACAAGCTGTTGTTCGCCGAGAAGTGACAGAGCAACATTTCACATAAGGTATTCACAGCGACGCCTCTCTCTCACAGACAAATGTTCTCCGTTTCTTTTTGATCCACATTTGCATAACAGAGTTATTATTTCTGACTATCTGACAACATGCACAAACAAACCAAGACAAACGTGTCAGCGCAGCAAATGTCACGAGAGGTGTGAATAATACAAAATAATTTGACTCACTGACTTGAGATAATATTTGTCGAGGATTGGAGCCTTTTTTTTTTTTTCCCTTACAAGCCACAAATGAAAAAGAAATCAGAGAAAGCAGCCCAGTTTTTGCTTCATGTCCGTCCAGCTTCATCATTTGAAATACCCTGCTGGCTTCTATTGAATATTCACACCTTTTGTTTTTCAGTATCTCACAAAAAGTAGAGATTCCCAATGACACCTGAATACATTATAAGATTGAAAGTAGTTAATAGGAAATAGAGAAAAGCAAGACAAGTTGATCAGCAAGTTGAAATGAAGAAAGTGAAGGAGACATGTATTGAAATGGGAATTGACCACGCAACAACCAATAACTACATTAAAACTGCCAATAATGTATTAACTGTGGCTATTTTTCAATGTAACGAAGCGCATCATGTAATAAATTGCCAATAGTGTAACAAGATCCTTGATCCATTATTGTTTTTTTAATAGGATTTTATTACATGAATGAAGTAACTTTTATAAACAATATGCAACCAAGTCATAATGATACATAAATAATAATTGTTCTGTTACATTATTGGCATTATTACACTCAGAATGTTATTGGCTTTTGCAGGCCATCAAGTCAGTTGAAGTTTTTTTCAGATTCAACCACATTTTTCCCACTAAGCAAAAAGAGACGCAGCGTTTCTCTGCAGGTCGCTTCGGCTGTGAAGTCTCTAACTGAGGCTACAAGTCTTTGACTGTGACTGGGCGGCACTCGCTGCAGTGGAAAGAAAAGGAAAAGGAAAGAAATCAGGAGGAAAAAAGAAAAGGAGTTAATTTAAGGTGAAACCATAACAATATTCATTAAGAAGCTGTTGAACTTTCTCCCTCAGCTGAGGCGTAGAATAAATCTTGATAAACTTCAGGCCGACGTTGGAAAAAAAAACAAAAAAAAAAAAACAACTTCCCACCTTGTCTTTCAGCGGCCGCTTTCTGAGCTTCTTCCTCCTTGGCCTTCTTCTCCGCCTCGATCACGGCCATCTTGGCTTCGTGCTCCTCTTTCAGGGCGTTCCACTCCTTCCTGTTGTTCAGCAGGCGGTCCAGCATGGGGGTGATCTCCACGTGGAAGCGGCTGAACTCCTGAGGGGGGAGCAAAAAAAAAAAAAAAGAAAAAAAAAATCCAACACAAATCAAATCACAGCGAATCAATACGGCTTTATTCAGTCTAAACTGTTACCGCTTATTCAATTATATTAGTATAAAACTAACACAGAATTCCCAAAGTTGATTATAGTAATCCAGTTGAACACCTAAACCGGCCCGAAATAAAGTTACCCTGCTCTAAAGTCGATACCGACTCACAATTCCATCAATTCCCAGAGAAAGGAGCCGTTGTAAGGTCTTACTACACGACATAATCAGGTGTAAATGTACCTGCAGTTGCTGAAGTTTGTGTTAAAGTAAAAATTCAGTGAAAGAGAGGAAATTACCCAGATCTACTCGTCTTTTACATAGATCTGAAACAGCTGAGCTGAGGGCTAAATGTTGGGGAAATATCAGGGTTCAAGTGGCACAGAAAAAACACATGTTATTTCTCAAAATATTGAATGATACAAAATTGCAAACCCTGTATTTCCTCATTTTGAAATATCCAATTTAAGACGTTAGTAAAGTAACAAATCAACAAATTGATACTCTAATTTGGACACGTCACGTCTTTTTACACATGAGCCTTTGACTGTTAGTGCATCTTCTGCTTCTTCTTTTTTCATTACTGCAATTATCTTTGTTTTGCTTTGGCACGATTGTGTGAAATTGCAGATCAATTATTGTGTTGTGTTGAAAAAGTAACCAAATTACAAGAGACTGTTGACATCAAATTGCACCAGTTGACGTTTTTGACCTCAAATCAGGATCCAGGTTGGGGTGTCGAAACATCCCTCATTTCAAGGCGTGTGAACAGTGTGACTCCTCACCTTGTACACGAAGGCGCAGACGAAGTCGATGAAACCGCACTGCAGCTTGGGAAGCTCGGCCGCTTTGTTTCTGTCCATCATTGGCTAAAGGAGAGAGGAGCAGAGAAGTGAAACAACCTCTCCTCCGATCGTCCGACCGAACGCTCCAGTCATGTGTGTGAAAGAAGGGAACAGTCTCAGTGGCTGACTTCAGATTTGTACTGAAACATCCTGACTGACTCAAAGCTTCGCCAGAGAGAACGAAGGAATGTCTTGTTGGCGGTTCTACAGATTTCCACGATATCAGTAATGGAAGTGTTTAGAGGCTACAAACACGGTGAGGAAGGTTAGTATCGATTGTGCTTGATACATTCAAAAACACAGTTATTTCTTTTTCATACATGTTTTATAAACTGATTTGATTGTTTCTGCTGTATAAATGATCTTTCTTTTATCTATTCAGTACATCCATATTTTACATTTCAATGTGCACTGAAATGTAAATGAGATGAACGTGTTCAGAAGGTTGGCAAAAATCCTTTTCAAAAGTGTCACGCTGGGAGTAAAATGCAGGTTGAATTTTTCCCTCCTACACTCGGTTATAAAGCCGGTCCGGAGCCTGTCAGGCCACAGCGAGCCACAGAATCCACCGCTGGGAGAACACAAACTGATCAAAATGAAAAGTTTTCCCCGCTGACACAGATGCTATTAAATTTAGAGCAATGCGAGGTGAGAGAGTGGAGGATGGTGCTTCTCACACTTGGAGTATCTCAAGGACACGAGGGACTGGAGCAGAGCGAGGGAGAGAGGCAGAGAGAAGTGGAGGGAGAGAGAGCCGGGGAGGCCACGGTCGGCTGGGTTGGAGGCCACGGCGGCCACTCTCCTTGTATCACTGCTCCGAATAATGGCTGAAGACAGGCCGCCACAGGGAACTAACTTTCATCGTGTCTTCTAAATTCATCTCTGCCTCCTTCTTTCTCATCCTGTCCTCCCTCCTCTCCATCCTAAATTGAAGCCCCAAGGAGAGTCTTTTCCTGGCTTGATTCCCGTCATTCCTGTCCTCCCACCAGGTCCACTTATTCTCTTTCGGACAAAAAAAAACAAAACTTCACAAATGTGTGATAATGTAAATTCCGCTTTCAGTTTGTGGGTGATTTAATAAGGATAACTCAATGAGTGACACTAAAGGACAAAGAGGAACATTTAAATGTGGGTTGAATGTGGTTCAGGCGCCGTTTCATGAGAAAATTGATCGTCTTTTTAATTGTCGTTTCGGAAAGGTTTTGCGTTTACATTCCATTCAGACAGAAGTAAATAGTAAATAACTTTCCTGCACATGATCAGTAGATAGCGCATTGTTTGTGTCGTTTCATTAAAAAACAACCAACAGCGCCATGTTGTGGCCTGGCAGGCTAACTACATCATTTTCAGCATTTCTGCCATTTCCATGTAAAAGAACATTGTTTTATAAATTGTTGCTGTGTAAATGCAAATCTTTTCTGGAGCAAAAACACATAAATCATGCAATTTCACTTGAAATGTTTTCATGTAAATGGGGCCTGAGTAGACGTGCAGCCCTTTAATAGATCACTCACTTTATGAAACTTTTCTTCTTGATTGCTCATTTTGATTTTAACTCATCCCGAAGACAAACAGTCCTTCATCTATTTGCTTGCACTTCACTTTTTGGGTCAAAATAACAGCATTCAGTCCTCATCAAATAGTTTGTGGCAAGGGAAGATTAGGTCACGATTCCTGTTCCGTCCCAGCCGACTTCCAGACCAAGCATGAACACATTATACTACTTTTAAATTCAAGTTTACATTCAACTATCCCATCTCTATTCATGAATCTTTATTCAGTATTATATACCTTTATTTCTGTCCAAAATGATGAAAGAACATCTGCAGTAATATTTTTTTTAATAAAGATTCGGGTCAAGCCTTCAACCTAAAACCAGACCAGCCTAAGGTTTGTGAAAATGAAAAATAGCACTCAGGTCATGGGTGGGAGACAAGGTTTTGTTACTTATTTTTAAAAAGAAAGGATTAAAAATAGAAGAGCAGCAGCACTGGAGGTGTCAGGACTTTGATATTTTTTTTGCTCAAGGACTCTTCAGCAGGACGGCTCCATTCACCCCTCCAAACCGTGTGTCCAGCACCCCTCCCTCTTTCTTAATCTCCCCAGAGTCCTTACAATGGGCTGCTGCTCCAGGACGGTCCTCTCCAGGTCACCCTGCTCCCAGAACTCTGCTGCTACAGACAGCGCCACCTGGAGGATGAAGCAAGATGAGAAACATGCTCAAATTAGTCAACCAACTTACTCTTATGGGAATAATTAAGAGCAGTGGCATCTAGTTCGGGGGCCACATGAGAGAACAGTTTTATCATAATAATCTCTAATTAGAGACAATACCAATGTTTGCAGTCAAATGTACTGCAAAATAAACACTTATATGGCCAAAAATGCCTTTAGAAATGAGGAACAGGCCTGTCCATGCTAAGAGTATACTATTTTTTCTATTTTTAGCATGCATGTTTTCCCAAACTCACCCTTATGGTCTGCTTTTGATTCTATTGCTTTCTCAAGGGGCTGCATCACTGATCTATTAGCTCTGAGCTTTGCGGCAAGCTGCTGCTCGCTCCCATTGGACAAACTGGGAACAGCTGTTAGGAATATTAAAAAAAATTTAAATTAAGGCCTTCTGTATTTTTTTTTTTTCATATTTCAAGGTTGCGCAGCAGTCGTGCAGGTTGGCTTTGACCCCTGATTTAGGGCTAACGTGGGGCAATGGTGGCCTGTGAGCCAATTTAAATAACTGTGTAGTTGAAAGGTAATTTAAACATAATTGAACAAGATACTAATACATGCATTATATTATAAAACAGATTGGTAGACATATAGTCAATTCTTTCCATCAACTCTTTATATGTTTGTTGGGGCCTCAGAAAACTCAGAGAAGCCATGAACACGGTTTTCTTACAACAAAGGGAAACCTGAAATCAAGAATAAACTCTGACTTGTGTGGGACCAATAAAAACACTTCAGACCTGGAAGAAAACCCCACCTCAAATGTACACTTGTGCCAGTCATTGGTCAAAACAAACCAGACACAGTCGGTGTTCAGGAAGTCAGACTCAAGCATAAAACTGATCCAAACTGACTCCTGATCCCGACCGGGGGATCCTCGGATGACACTGCCGGGTCGTCCTCCTCAACTGCGTGAAGAATCCATGTTCCCATGGATAGCCATTTTTCAACAGAATCCTAAACCCAGGCTCTGTTTCGGGATGCCTTTGTGTTAACAGGCGGGTTAACGTGGACTTCAAACGACATGCACCACCGTGCCACGGGAGTGCACGCTTCAACACGAAGCGAGACAATTTCAAGTGCACAACATTTCCTAATATAAAATTTTTGTCATCTGCATGATCACTCTGGAAACATTGATTCAAAACAGAGAAAGCTAAAAAAAAACAAAAAAAACATCGTAGGAGCCTGAATAGGGCACGAACTCCTCTGGTACATATTGTTGAAAAGAATTCCATAAAGCTCCCACAATGTGCCATAAATATAAATCTCATTTGTGTCCTGATGGGATGAGAGCCTGTTTTGTTTGCCTCTACGAGCTAAAAATGGAGCGATTTGATATGTGATGAATAATAAGTCATGACAGAAACCTTATTTCAAACAGAGTTAGTCATCAAGCTGGTTTTATTTATTTATTTATTTATTTTTTTTTTTGAGGAGGGGGATATATAACGACCACAAGCTGCTATAGCCTGAAGACAGATATTCAATGTGGGTGTGAAACAGGCTTGAGTGAACAGTGTGAAATATTAGCCATAAAGATGTCAGCAGAATATCTTGTGAAGAGTGGGGATGACTTTTTTTGTGTCTCAATAAGATCTCAGAGAGAGCTATGTGTCATCAGTAAAAATCTGCACCGGTTAATAACGTTTTTTATGA
>OMNM01002666.1:0-10710 GCA_900302745.1 Parablennius parvicornis | reverse complement strand
CCCCCCATCTCTGCTGGTGATCATCACCTAAACCACCGTTTAAAAGCTCCCACGGCTGCAGTATGCAACCATTACATTCAGGGTGGAGGTCTACTTTTAGGGTAGGAGTTAGTCATCAAACTATTTTGGAAACACAATTCACAGGAGGGCAAGCGGATGCTAGGAAGAGACATCCTGACTGTGTGTGGGTTGCAGCGCTGACTCACTCGGTGCAGACAAAGGTGAAATCAAACCAGGAAAAAAAAACTAAAAACTAAACGCCCTTCAAAAAAAAAAACGTATAAAATCGTAATTGGCGGCAGAGAGACGGGAGGACTGCGGTAAAGTTATATAAAAATCTTTTCTCAAAGTCCGCATCAGCTGGGAACGGTGTGAATTTCACTCTGAACGTTGTGATCGATATGCATCTTGCAGTAGATTAATTACAGCTAGATGTAATTTACCCCTCACGTGCAGCTGTAATCAATGATGATCCACAAAGTAACTAAGAAGCTATAAGAGGGAGGTATCATCCCACATCTATAACAGATAGGGATGTCTCATGACATTTATGCTGAAGCCAATTTCACTAAAATACTCATCTCATACATCTGCTTTTAGAACAAAACAGCCATTTACATAAACAACTCAATGTAGCCTCCACAGTAACAGTGTGACAGCACATAAACATGTCTCTAGCAAACTGGAAAAGATAAATTAAAAACAGAAAGAAAGTGGAATTTATTAACTTTTCAAGCTCTCCATGAATAATCTTTGGTTTCTTTATCCTTTCAATGTGTCTCCTTCATATTTTATAACAACCATGTATCAGGACAAGTGGCCGCATTTGATAAATACCACATTTTCTCTGGTAATTTAAAAAGATGACGCGTTTATCAAAGTGGCACTGGACATCAAGATATAGCCAAACCATGATTCCTCAGTTTCTCACTAAGTTCTCACCAACACTGTCACGTTTTGCCCCTTTAACACCGAATTTGATTAAATATTATCATAAAACTAGTACAACTAACAAACTCCATTTAGAAACAAGCCATTCCAAATAAAGACCAAATGTTACATTAGGCTCCTGTTTTGGCAAATAACTCTTTATTTTAAATGAAACCAATAAACAGGAAGGAATTTCTAACCTTTTACAGATTTTCAAGAAATGTGGTTTTTACATAAGACATTAATTAGGGATTTTTTTTTTTTTAATCAAACTTATGTTAATTTAAAACCATCTCCAATAACTTAAATTACAAGTATTTTAATGAGTGCTGTTAACAAAATGTTTGGAAGGTATCAGATATCCAGTAACTAACAAACTTAACTAAATAATTGTGCCTAAACCATAGATCAACCTGAACAAACATTATACTGCATACAGAGCAGTATATCGAATGCATATCTAATGCAAGATAGAGCATATAAGAAAACAATGCTGCAGGCACGGTTATTAAAGTCCACTTATGGGAAATTTTGTGTTAATTTATACATTTTTGCAGTAAAATGGGAGAAGCATAAAACTTTCTAACTTGGTCTGCAGCAGTCTGATCTTCAGTTTTACAAAAGCAAAAGGCTCCCTGACTGAAGGATTTTTTCAAATTTCTCCTCTTTCTTGAGTTCTTGAGGTCCAGGCGGACGATTTGTAGTCTCACAGTAAAACAATGACACAAGAAAAGTGTAAGTTAGGACCGAGCCTCTCGAGTTGGTGTGACTTCTTTGTCGCCACATTCAGAGAGGGAAGATAGGAAAGATTCTCCGGATCTCCTGTCTGTGCCATGCAAAGCAACGATTCTGGAAATCTTCCAATCTTCAACATAATAACCCCCTACCTCATGTGATGACATGTCATTTTGCAAATTGAGTTGCTCGCTCCCTGAGACAGATAATTAGTCTCTGTTTGCTATGAATGACATTATGCAAATGATAAAAGTTCAGTCACAGCGAATTATGTTTGTTGATGCAGCAGCTGCAACAAGCGGATCTTTTTAGAATATAAAATTAAAATACTGTTTGAGTTACAAGGGCCATTTAACTGTACAATATAACAGTGAATATGTCGGTTTTTAGAAAGTAAGTGGGGCACTGAGCGGTGCAGTGGTCAGTACTGTCGATACATAGTTTGAAGGACACTGATTGGGTAGTTTTCCAGATGCACAGTGCAAAAACAAGCATTTCGAAACCCATATTTGCAAATGTAGGTTTGCGACTGTCCATTCTTGGAAAAACAACACTAGTAGTTTTGTTGTTGACCAGCTTCATTTTTCACTGAAGACAAAATCTGGAGCCAAAAGAGTTTAAATGAACTTTATAAAGAACAAATTATGTTTTCCATCTGTGTATTATGTTAATTAACTCCCAAGTCCTTGTGGGTTTCCAAACCTCCGGCTGGGAGCCGCCGTCCTTGAAATACGACTGAATATTTTCCAGACTTCAGAATTCTGTCCACATATTTTAAACTGTAGGTGCTCAATTGTTCTATTTGGTTGTATTGCGGGACAGATGATGATGCAGAGGTATGAAGGTATGAAACAGGCTCTTAGTGAAATGTAACATGTTTCCAGTCAAGTGCAAAGAAACAAACGTAAAAAAAATCACCCTCCGGCACAGAGCTGTCCATCAGCCAGACGGGCCCGCCCGTCCCTGTTGATAGGCCCACGTGTGCGGGCTGGATGAGAATGTGTGCATTACATAGTTTAGTGGAATGAAATGCTGAGCCTGCCACGCAAGTGATGAGGGGAATGAGAAGCAGCAGGTTGCTTTTGATGCATGACACCGTCAGGAATCGCTGCCGAGCACCGCCGAGGAAAAATGGCAGCGCTGACAAAATGTCATTCTCCGTCTACTTCATCACCAGTTCGGCTCTCACTGAGCCTCTCCTGGTGCCCGTGTCCCATTAACCGTGAATGGCTGGATGTTAGAGAGGCTGGAGTGCCAATTTACAAGCATTACATGTGAAGTATGAAAAGGAGCTTATGTGGCGTTGGTACCGAGCCGTACCTTGCTCTGGATTTCCCACGGCTTGGCGATGGCCGACAAGTCACAGGCCGTCATCATCATGGCCCTGGAAACACAACACATAACGGTGACTAGGGCCACACGTGGGAACGTATCGATATCTTTTCGTGCGCGAGCGACCTACATGACGATCTCTTTGCGTGTGGTCTCCAGCATCATGTATTTGGTCCAGTCGTTCCAGTTCTCGTAGGTCTTGGACTGATCCACAATCTTCTGGAACATTGTTCTCTTTCTGCAGTGAAAGGACACAGCATAAATAAAACACAAACACAAAGGCAGAAAAGAGTTTTGTTTTCCTCATTTCTCTGCTGGTTTACTCAATTGAAAATGACGCCATTACTCTGAAAATTTATTATTTGTCGTCACGAAACAAATGGATTTTAAACTACAGAAAATGGCTTTAAAAATATAGAATATTAAGCTTATCCTATTCCATACCAAAGTTTCCACTTCAGCTGAGATGTGCTGACTCCTTTGGTACTTTTATGAAGCAGTTAAAAACATTTTTTTCAGGCACGCCTTTGACCTGCAGCTGCTTCATTTTACTTTTTTGTATAACTGAGTATGTTTTTCTTGCTTCTATATTTTTAATGATCTTATCACGGTTTGATTTTGTCTGTTTTTAATGCTGTAAAGCACCTTATGACTCATGTCTGTGAATGATGCTGTATAAATGGAGTTCCATTTTATTTAACTCTAAGATTTGCTTGCCACAATATGCTATAATGGTTATTCAAAACTTTCTATAGGTACAAAGAGCCGAACAGACAGTGAGCCAGCCAGTTACTGCAATATATATTCTATTAGTAGGAAAGATATTATAGTCAACATGTTTTGCAGTTTTGAAGCGATGTAGTTGCACTGACTTGAAGTAGAGAGCCAGATCGGTGGCGATGATGGCGATGTCCATGAGGTGGATGACGGTGTCGTGCTGACGGCGGTTCAGATTCTGATAAATGTTCAGCGACTGAAGCACAAAAAAAGGTCAGAAGAGACACAAATAATCAGGGAGTTTTAGGAAACAACACGGTCATGTTTGGATGGGACGGATTGCGGGACTTTTATGAGGTGAACGGATTATATATCCATTTCATCTCGACCTGAATGCCACACTAACAAAAAGCAAGAGGAACTCAGACGGGCCCGCCTTGTGGTGTAAAGGATAGGGAAGAGCAAAAGCCAAGAAATGATCAAGCTGAAAATACATTTTCTTTCTCTATTTAAATGAAATGGGTACTGCGAACAGTACTGAACAGGAAAATTACAGCGGAGATTAAGCTGCAGCTCCTGCAGGCTGATGCCTCCGACTCATGGGACATGTTACCGAATGATGGGCAGATAATAATTTTTTATAGTTTTACATAAATATTCTGAAAGTTACAGAGAGGAAAGGATAAGTCACCAGCTCTCTCTTTTTATTGCTGATATGTACATGAGTGTTTCACTGTATTTGCGTGCTCCAGCATCACCTCATCTCTCAGTAAAGTCTTGCCAAACTCCAGATGGTGTCTTTCCAAGATGGAGGATCCGTGAAGCTTCGCCAGAGGATTACCAGACCTGGAAACACACACACACACACATACACACACACACACACACAAAAGCACAGCATGATGGGAGGCTACGCTGTGATAAATCATGCATGTAAAACCCAGGGTGGGCCTGGCCCGCTGTGTCCCGCAGCTAATGGCGGCTCTCATTAGCTCATCCATCAGCAGGTGGAGCAGCGCAGCTGGAGGTGGATCTGGTCAATATCAACTCGTCAATGCTCTTTGGGCGTGCAACGTTCACCTTCGCCCAAAGAGCTGAGGTCAGCTCGCGTGTGCGGAGTGTGAGGAGTGACGGCCCGTCACTTCAAGTCAATCAAAGAGTGTCAGGACGGCACGAGACGGTGGGACGACTGCAAAGTTTTAGATGGATGTACCCACTGGAGCTGGAAGTGGGTCACCGATCCATCACATATTGGAAATAACTTTAGTAAAAAGGAAAAGAAATGTCTTGAATGTACTCAAGGTGTAAAAGTAGGTCTTTGAAGGACATTGCCATCATGCCCTTATTTTGAATGGAAAATTCTTTAATAGTATGATGAAAGGAGAACGCTCCTCTCTTCTTGTCATAGACATTCTATTCAAAAAGTGGCTCATCTTCATGAATCAGTCTCCGTTTCTTGTTTTTTCATGTTGTATTTTTACATCCGTCTTGTTTGTTGTTGAGAATTAGTCAGTTATTTGGGACAGATATTAAAGGCTCACATTTTGGATGAATAAAAAACATTAAATAAATCAAAAAACATGTTTTTATCTGGTTTCTTTTTATTTTAATGCAGTAAAAGTGTGAGAAAGTAATCCATACTTCAGCCTCTCTTTCCAGGATAACTTAAACTTTCGATATCCGGCAGTTCTGCAAAATTAATGTGTGTTTTTGACAGCGCAGGAAAGCTCATGTTACCACACTGGTGAGTCTTGTCTGTGATTGAGTGGTTGTACTGCAGAAATCCTTTAGGCAAAGCTAATGAATAATATATGGAGGCAAAGCTTTAATTCCTCTGCTTTATGGTAGTTTCGGAACTTTGCGGATATAATAGAACAGTCCAATAGTTATACTATGAGAAGTATGCATGCTAATTCCTAATAGGACAGAATAAAATCTTTAAGTCAAAATAAAATGATTGAATTGACATAAAAACTCTCGACAGTGTTTTTAAACTTTGCGTTAGTTTGAACTGCTGCAACCTTAGAACGGGGCTTTTTGATATTCTCACCTCTATAATACATTTGAAATGTATGAGAAGCAAAATGTGTTTGTCTAGAAACAAACAAAAATAATTAAGCTGGATTCAAAGCTACAAAATCACAACTTTCACAAAAACACTGAAGTGTGACATTTGGATCGGAGCAAATATTGAATCATTTTTCTATCAATCGGTTGAGTCTTTTTCTCCCGGATTAACAACCGTTGATGTGCAGAGCAGGGCCCTGTTTACACAACAACACTTTGTAAACGGTGTTTGTTTACACGGAAATGGACAAAAAGATAAATACAATGTGATTTTCCTGTAATGCCACTAGTGGGTTCTGTTGTTTGTTGGATTGTTATCACGGTGACTGTCAAAATAAAACTACAGGAGAATTATTGTTGTTGTTGTTGTTGTCCATCTACTGAGCATGGGCAGAAGAACTATGCATACAAGAACATGTAGCCACGATACGTATGCAAAGGAGGGGCTTTTCAGAAAAGTTTACTTTTCACTCTGCTTTCATGGAGATCGAGCACAGAAGTTTTTAAAAAATTCCAAATTGGGAGCCATTTAAAAAAAAAAGTTGCATTTCAGTGACTCCGAGCACCATTGATGTGTAAACAGAAAGCAATGAAAGTTTCACGTTGTCACTTGAAAACGTTTTGGAACCGGGCCTGGTAGAACATTCTGATCAAAAGAGACAGAATAGTTCATTTTCACGTATACCAAGGATGTAATCAAATCATCAGCGTATATTTGTTTATCTGTCTGTCTTGTTAGCAAGATACGGATCCAGATCCTGAATTCATTGTATTGTCTTTAAAGGATTACATCAAAACTACAAGATTGATTTTGACCAAATCTTCACCACTGATAATAATCTTTGGCGGATGTCAGAAATCTCTGATTGCTCTTGTTGTAACTAGTCATGTTATTTAACTATTGTTTGTAGAAGTAATCAGCAAATCAGAAATCTAATTGTCTCATGAAATGTCTCTTCCATCCCTTCGACAGTTCTTACTTCATCTGGTAGAGGTTGTTGGTTCCTCTGTGGTCGATATCGTGACAGAGGCCAGCAGTCACCATGGCCATACACTCCAGGTCGGTGTAGTAACGCTTCAGATCACCTGTCTGAAAGCAAAGCCCACGGAGAGGTTCATTAATGAGGTCAGATTTATTCACACAAATATCATCACCAGTGCAAAGAGACACAGCAAATCACAAAAAAGAGAAGCGTCCACATGGTAAATAATACAGGTCGACTTTCTCTGGTTTTCTTATTAATGACCAGCTCAAGCAACACTGACTATATTTTCCTTCACAGACACACTCCATTATCTCTCTCTTACACTCCCCCTTCTCCCACATACAAACACAACAACACGCATGATTGCATGCAGGCGCACAACTCAAATGATACCACCAAGGAAGAAGTGGAGGTAGGAGGGGGGACAAAGAAAGATAGAAAAAGTGTTTATCACCTTGAATTAGAGACAGGAGGAGGAGGAACGGTTGCAATGAAAGTGATGAAAGAGTGAGTGAGGAGGATGGAGGGGCTGAGAGCAAAGGGATTGATGAGCACTTAGGGAGCAGAGAGAAGATGGAAGGCAGCGAGAAGAGTGTGTGTTTATTCGTTACCATCAGCAGGGTGAACATGGTCTGTCCGACGTTGAAGCCGTGTCTCCAGTTGTGGTAGGTGATCCTCCTGTAGCCTTTACTGAGAGAGTAGATGAACCTCACCAGGACCTGGAGAAGAAATGTCATCAGATTATATAGAAACGGCAAAACATCTGTAATGTGTTCATGAGAGACATATGGCTGAATATCAGGAGGCGTCTTGAGCTCCAGACAATCATGTGCCCTCAACATGCAAGACAACGTGTTTTTGTGCCTGGCAGCAAACGGGGTAACACCTAACCAGAGCTGAGAGCACAATATTTTTCAGTTTCTGTCACTCAGGTTAATTTTCTGATTTTAATCAAAGTAATCCTAGGATAATATAATCTGTGAATAATAATAATAATCATCCAAATTACACATCAAGTCCAAGTAAATGAAGGGTTTAAACTTTACATTGAGACAATTGAGGGGGTTTGTAATGGTTAGCACACTCGCCAGGGATATTGTATTTAGACCTGTCGTTGAGGAGTTTCCATGTTCCCCTTTTGCGTGAATGAATTGAAGAGGTTGGACTCTATACCTTTGCCATCACAAGTGTACAGATTTTAAATATGATGCAACCTGCTAGAAAAGCATCATTAGATTAATTTATTACTCCTCTGTCTCACACCATCGATGTGAATTGAGCAAGAAGATTTAAATATTCTAAGGGCTTGTTTTACATGACAAGTGTTTCACGTGAAAACTAATTGCCTTTGTTTCATAAATGTTTCGCGTTTACAACGTTTTGACATTGATGTCTGTTTCCACAGGCTGAGAGGAACTCTGAAAATGATGCAGTCCTCCTGTAGGGCCACGAGTTGGTGCTGTTCTTTATAAGAGTCATGACACTCTGGAGGAAAACGTTGTTATTTTCCAGCGTTTTCAAAAAGTTGCGTTTTCAGCGACTCCAAGCGGCCTTGTCGTGTAAACAGACAAAAAAAAACTGCAAGGAAAGTTTTTTGTTTTCACTTAAGCTTCGTTGTGACAGTTTGGACTGTACAGAACGATTCCAGCAGAGCAGAGAAACATGTTACCGACCTCTCTGGGAATGTGAAACTTGTCCACCACCTTCAGCTCGTAGTACATCTTGATGCCACATTTCACCAGGTCCAGTTCAGTGTGGTGAAAGTCGTAGAAGTGGAACTCGAAGATTTCAGCTTTCTTGGAGTTCGGCAAAGCCTCAGACTGACGACATAAACACCAAATACAATTAATTCAAGTTGTGTCCTGTGCTGTCTAGATATTATTCCATAATACTGTAACAGTATTAATCTAAAAATGCATTTTAAAAAATTGTGTTTCTGTTTGGTTCAAATACTGGAGAGAGCTTCAAAACCTACTTTTCAGTAAATGTCTGAGACGTATCAAAAAGGCTACATTTAAAAAATAGTTTGTTCTGCTTCATTTTTAATCCCTTTATCGCTAAACATTGTTCAATCAGGGAATCAAAAGTTTTAATATTTAAATCAGTCTTGAATGTTCAAAAAATGCTCAAAACATACGTAGACTTTAAAAATTTTTTCCATAATTTTTGAGCAGTATTTATTTAATCAACCTTTATTGAACCAGGCACCAAAAACCTGTTTTTTTTCTCTTCTAGAAAATGTTTTATTTAGATTTTCTGATGATTATGCTTTATTCAATTCAATTTTGAAATGTTGTCTTCTGACAAACATAAGCTGCAGTTTATTTGTTTCATAATAAAAGAAACTGCTTTTTCGCTTAAAAAGCCACAACAACTTTAACATCTGCTGTTTTCCCAGCTGTGAATTATAAAACTTTAAATTATACATCAAGCCAGGAATCATATAAACATTCTCAAAGAATTTAATTTAGTCATATCATATGGTTTTGAGCTTTGCATGTTGATAAGAACAAGCTTTTTTTTTTTTACCTTTAAATAGAGAAAAATAATGAAGTTGTTGAAGAATCATAATCTGTATGTGAAAACTTGATCAACCTCTGTTTAGTTTTAATTCCAACATATTCTTAACCCCTATACATATCTGGTCACATTTCTTCACCTTTACTGCAAACTGCTTGTATTTAACACACCACAATTAAACAATTGAGTCTGAAGCTGCCAGCTTTTGACTTCAGCTCGGATTGTTATTTTACACACAATTTATTTATCACAACTGTGTGTTTACAGAATGACAACTGGCCACAGAGGGAGAAAGGTTCTTGTACAGAGGATCGAAAAGTGAAAAAATACACCGAAGAGGAGCAGAAGTCACATAAGGAAGAGATTGAATTAGACATAAAAAGAAAAATGCAAAAAAATCTCAACTTAATTAAAGTTTTGTGCTTGCTCTGTGCTTAAAAACTTGCATGTTAAATGTAGGATATAGAAATCTGTGTTGATCAATGACATGTGATTGGAAAAATAGGGGTAACCCGCCTAACTATAGGTTAAATAACAGTTTATTTATTTTTGATCAATATCTACTTTCATTTTATGTTAATATGTACTTTGACTTTTATTTTGAAAGTAGTGTGCTAGGCTATTTGAGGTAGCTTAAAAACACTAATTTACAGACTGAGCACATTTTGTTTCTCGAGTGAGAGTAAGAGCAAGAAGAGAAAAAGATATGAAACCCCAAACCTTTGTATCAAAATGAAGAAAATATTTAGTAAATGAGATCCTGATTCAAAATCTTGTTTTAGAGGTTGAAGAACCGAGGAAGAACAATTTTTACTTGTCTCGTTTCTTCAAGCATATTTTGTTTTTCTCAAAAGCCTTTGTGAAGTTACAGAATTACAGTTTGTATGTGTGATTTTGTTATTAAAAAAATACAAAAAATACAAAAAATAAAAAATAACTTCAGATAAAATTTTTCTTCGTGAGCTCGGTCCCACAAGTTCCCATTGGTGTGTATGTGAAATTACCTGGGGTGAAAATGCTAGCACATGCTATTAAGGGTGAATTACACATTTTATGTTGGTTTTAAGGGATACTTTTAGATTTAGTTTATGATTTGAGTTAAAATTGTACTTTGATTTATCCTGTATTTTGTACTTAGCACATTGTAAGATTTCTACAGTGAGAAATGCTTACTCACCTTCACTGAAGACTAAAACCATCTTCATGCAGCTAAGGTGTAAGCTTCATGCAGCTAAGGTGTAATTTATGTACATTTTGTTAATTAAAAAGGATTTAATGTTAGCTTTATAGATTATATACAGAAATAGGACTTTTTTTTTTCTCTCCAAACTTTTAGAAGTGGAAATGTTTCTTGGGGAAAGTCCCATTTGATGTTCCAGACGTACTCACCAGGATCTCCTGCAGCTCGTCCTCCTCACACTCG
>OMNM01002665.1:0-10603 GCA_900302745.1 Parablennius parvicornis | reverse complement strand
AAGGCTTTTTTCTATCGTGATGAAATAATAATCAGAGCAGTTTCAATACAGGTCTTTGAACCCTAACACGGTGCTCAGACCCTAAATAAACTTGCATGTGAATAATAAAATATGTTTTAGATGAAGCTGCACCCTTTCCTTTATGGATTAAATAAGAAACAATGTTTTACATGTAAAATGATAATGAATTCATACATTGAACTGATTTTAATCTATTGTTATTTACAGTATTTGTATATTGGTGAGCTGAAATGTCACACCTCTAGTAAAGGAGGGAAGGACGTTTGCACCAGCACCTACATGTGACCAGACATACTACTCTATTTATAACAACTGGGTGCAAGTGCCCAGTCTGACATACACAAGGACAGATGGACATCATAGCTGAAATGTCCCTGGAAAAAGCACCAACACTTTACCACTGGAGGATTTGTACCTCTGCGGCAGGTAGGCTACTGTTTATCTTTGCTGAAAGACCTTGGAAGGAATGATCCATTTATGACTGAATTGGGTCTTCACATTGAGTTTGTGACAAAACATGACCTTTGAAGACTTTGACGTATAGCAGTAGCGTTTTTAAAGAATGTCTCGTATGTCTATCATAGAAACGCAACCTAAGAACATTTTACTTTGTAGCTACTGTACCCTAAATAATGTGGTGTCGAAATTCAAAACAAGCGGCGTATGAAAGAGTCGTTTCAGTGGCAGGCTGTGCGGTTTGGAAAACATTAAATCTGCACCTCGTACTGATTAACTGTAATATCTGCTACTTAATCACTAAATGTGAACAACCTTGGGAGTAGTCATTAAGCGGACAGCTGATTTTTCCATATCAGATCATATAACTTGTTTTCTAGGTACAGGCCCAGTGAGTATTTTGGGGTCTGTTATGGAACTCACCAAGGCGCCTTGGTCTAGCTTTGATTCTCTAAGCCTAAGCTCTCGCTCGATTGTGAAGCGTGATCTGATGAACGTTAGCTTACTGCACAACCGTGTCCTAATGACAGGAGATTACAAACAAGTGTTAAGCCTCAAATACACCCGGCCTATTTATAGCTCATTTCTGTTTAGGTGACAGACGTTACTCTGCGAGGATACCGTGGATGGAGCCCCCGGGCAACCTTATTATTTTGTATGAAAATATGAAAAGTCTGTATTTATAGCTCTATTTTCTTTCTCCATTTCCCAGATTGAAGAATATGCAACAAAGCCAAAAATGGATGATTTAGATCACAGCATTCACATTTCAGAGTATGACTGGAGCAGTTTCTATGAGGAAAGCGAGGAGTGTGTCTTGCTGCAGCCGTCTCTCGCCTGCCCCGATGATTCTGGCCTTAGTGATTCAGAGGATTCTGGAAACTTAGGTTTAGTATCAGGCACAGGCCAGCAGGACACAGAGCAGAGCTCTGACGTAAACAGCTACAGAGATGATCGTAACCACATCGAGAAACAAGAAAAGCAGGAAGGTGCCGGGGTGCAGGACCATGTGACACAAGCGGAATTATGTCTCAAAGTGGTTCAGGCTATGACTGAAGAAGACAACACAGAGGAGACCCATGGCAATGCTACAAATACTCTGCAAACTGTGGCTTTTCAGAGTACAGGAGAGTCGCAGGAGGGGAATAAAAATAGGAATGTGCAAACAGAGAGTGACCTTGAACATGCCAAAGAACCTGACCCACTTTCTCGTAACCAAACGGGACTCGATGTGAACGAGCGGCTTGCCACAGAGAGAGATGGGAGTGAGGCTGCAAGCAATTTTCCTGGAAGCGTGGAGAAGGAGCGCTGGTTCGTGACAGTGAATGAAAATCCAGCAAGAACGAGAGAGCGTGCCTCCGTCAAAAAAAAACGAAGGCAAAAAAAACCCTGTGATGGAAGTGGTACGTGCAGCCCCAAACTGCAAAAATATTTTGAGAATGACATGGAAGTAAATGAAGAATCTGAGGAAAAGAAAAAAGCACAATCAATTCAAAACTTTGCAAAAACATTAGAAGCCCATCCCGGCTATGAAATAAATGCTGAACGTGATCAGGTACCAGTCACTTCAGATTCATCTCAATTGGTTACAATTTGCAATGAAGAAGAAAAACTGCTTATCATTGATTCACCCAAACAACATACGCTGGAGACAAAGACTGATGGAAACACTGAAGAATCAGGCAACTCAGTTACCACACCACAGGACACATTTACACCTTCACAGCTGGAGCGAGCAGAGTCAGAGGAGCTTGATGATAATGCCGACTTCCTGTCTATTCACAGTTATGATTCTGAAAGCTACTTGTCAGCTGCTGAATCAGTGGAGGGGGATCAAGCTCCGATTGATGAAAACCAGCTGTTGCACAGCTCATTGTGTCCAACGTCTGACAACCGTCAACTGCTCAGTGTGTCTCAGGATGCAGATACTGTCAATACGACAATGTACAACAATGTCTTCCACAACAATGTGGCAGCAACCGACTATGATGGATGTGAGAGCAGCAGTGCTGAGTTGTCCCTGACATTTCCATCTGCTGGCGAAAGAGCTGACAACTCCACGTGCAATAACAACATACACAGCATGACGCTTTGCATGACCCCGGACACATCTGCAGCCCAATGCCATCAAAAGGCCCTTTCAGTGACTGACAGAGATCAGCTCAGTTCCTCTCCTCTTCCCAGTTTAACGATAACACCCTGCTCTACAGCCGACAGCCCTGAAACCTACGCCCAAGCTGCGGGCCACATTCGACCAGTGTACGCCATTTCTGCCTTTTGGGATGAAATGGAAAAACTGACAATAAATGATATTTTGCACCTCAAAATGGGAAGAAGCACATCACCCAGAGAAAGCCAAGAATTGGCCACTCAGAGCGCAGATGGTTCTCCAAGAAGCCCCGCCTCTCTGGATGACTCCGTGGAGTGCAGTTTGTCCGACGGTGGTCTGATGGACACTTCTGACGCTGCAGACTCAGACTACTTCACACAGCCTGACGAATCCAAGCCAGACCGCTCCAGCTGTGAGTTTTCCACCTCTGACTTTGAAGAGGAGTATTGGCAGTTTCTTGGTGCCAGCAGGAATCCCAGTCCTGACCCTGACAGTAAAACACCAGACATCAATCCATCTTTCTTCCCACGTGAGGAGGAATGTGCCTCCTCTGAGGGGAAGCAGACACCTGTGCCTTCAGGAGACTCTGCAGGACGGTGGTTTGAGGATCATGAGAGCCACATTTTGACAGAACCTGCAGAGCCAAGGCAGATTATGAAAAGTAAAAGTATGCACAATGTTCATGCTCTGAACACAGACGGTTTATTATTGCCAGCCTTTGGCAGTAATGAAGAAAGGAGCGTTTCTCTCAATAAATGTCAGTCTCTGGATGAAAATGTGGGTTTAAAAGTAAGTGACAGCTTACAAACATTGAGTTCAATGTTGTATTTTGACAGTGCAGATTTACTGGACGCTTCCCACCAAATATCCTTCCCAGAGGTATTTGAAGATTTTTTCAAAGAGGACAAAGCAAACACTGAATCCCATTGTGTAAAAGCCTACGATCCAGAGGAAATCTCAGTGGCTCCCTTCTTTGACTTGCCTCTTGCTGCACTAAGTGATGAAATGACATCTTCCTCTCTCGGCTTCAACAAAGAGCAACTCATCCCCATATTTTCTTCTTCTCATCCAACTGTCAGAGATCTCACATTCCCGAAACTGCACTTTGCTTTCTTCACTTCAAACAGCGATGTAGTGGATGACATTTCCCCAATGACGTTCATGTCTCAGCCTTATCTCCAGGACCATCAGCATGGGTCTTGCAAATGGAAGAGTTTTCTAGCTATTAGAAAGATTCATTTCCACGACAAAGGTAGCATCCGGTGCGGGAGATCTGGCGTCTGGATGTTTCCCGCTGAGGAGAAGAAGATCTTGATTAGAGAAGAAGATCCAATGGTGACGGTGCTCAGAGAGGGAGGAGTGTGCCCAGCTTCTTCTCAGCTCTTTCAAGAGTTCAAAGAGCAGCAGAGAGTTTTGGAAACCATGCAGACAAGTCAGCACAATCTACAACAACACCCAAAAAAACAAAAGCTTAACAATAATCAGTGTCATTTCAATATTTGTGCTTGTCTTCCTGCTATTTACAGAACAAGAGGGCATGTTCTCCACACTGAAGCAATCAGACATGTGTTTAGTCTGCATTGCCTTTGCGTCCTGGGTGCTGAAATCCTCGGATCCAGAGGCTGCTGATGCCTGGAAAGCAGGTAGGAAAATGCTGGTTGTTTTAGTCGGCTGTCACAGAAACAGTGTGTGTAAGATACAACATCAAAGGCCCTAAAAACCCATTTGTGTGATAAGCCTCTGTCAACACCAGGAAGCATAAGGATCAAGGTCCTTCACCTTTTCATTGGTTAGAAGTGGTTGAGGGCTATAGCGCCGCATTATGTAATAATGGTGCAATATGTAATAATGTAATACATTTTCATCTTATTGTGTAATAATGCCACATTTTGTAATAGTCTGCCGCATTTTGTAATAACTTGTTACATATTGCAACAGTTATTACAAAATGGTGATGTTACACTTTTTAACATTTTTTTTTTATAATTATGTGCATTATATAATAAATGTTGCCCTTTATCCATATACATGGTTCTATGTTTAATAATGAGAAAAAAATTAAGATTCGGTTGGACTAGAATTATATACCACTCTTTGCTTTTGCTCATGTCCTGCCAACATAGCAAAGGTATAATGCAGGCCTCTAAATCAAATTGTAAGTGCCACTGAGTGCATTTAATTATTTAAACCACATTCTGTAATAACTGCTGCAATATGTATCAAATTATTACAAAGGCAGCAAAGTATATTAGAAAATGCTTTCAAGGATTTTATTACAAAATGTAGCATTATAACAAAATGAGTTGAAAATGTATTACATTATTACATATTGCACTATTACATAATGCGTCACTATAAGGTCCATTGAAAATACCCCTTTACTCAACTCACAGTTTATTAGCAGCAGGGCATTAAGACTCAGGGTGCAATTGGATGCAAATTTCAGTTTTTACTTTAGATTAGACCAGTGGTGTGTTTCCAGTATATCCAGAATGGATATATATATCCAGTTTATCCACTTAAAGATGAAACTCATTCCTCAGGCTGCTATGAGGGCTTGTTTAGCTCATATGATAGTGGCTGATCATGGATTTCTCTATATTACCGTCTCCTTCAGACGTTGTAGCAGCAGGTCTGGTGTAAAATCCTAAAGCATTGGAGGCGGCATGTCAGCAGGCACAGCACTGCAGAAAGAAAAACTTCCTGGAATGTGGTCAGTAATTAAAAACACCTTCTGGCCATAACCCAAAGAAAATAGTTTAGTAATACTTCAGTTATTAGACTGTATGAGTGTTTTAGGTCTTTTTTGACCACTTATTGTTTTAGCAATGCCTCCAAACCATTTAACAACTTTATGGCTACACTCTTTATGTTTATCAGTGTTGAATTTTTTCATTTGTAATATTTTAGTCTATGATGTCATGTGAAAGTGATGAATTTAAATGATCATTTATGAAGAATAAAAGTTTGTAGCTTGAATACTAACTTGACTGAAATCCTGTCCAGCTCTGCTCGCCAACGTGAGTGCACTTTCAGCCATCCAGTACCTACGGCAGTATGTGAAAACGAAGAAGACGAACCCTCTTCAAGATGAGTGCTGATATGTACATGGCAATGGGTCATTTCCAGAAAATTTCACTTGGGTCCATTCATAAGAGTTTATCTGTTATGTACGTATATTCATGTTTGTAGTTTCTCTGAATGCATCACAATTGCAGCTACAGGATGTGGAAACACACAAAAAATGATTGGAAATGTGTATGGTAAAGGTTTTAGGTGAGGTTTGATATCCTCCATCTTCTATATTTGCATTATCTAAGTCAGGGTCACAAGGACTGCAGTGGGATCCTGGGTGATGTTCTAGTAAGGGTTGCCAGTCCAGAATAGAGGCTAACAGAGTTAGACACACAACGCCATCATCCATCAATCTTCTATAACATAGAGGAGAAATCCAGGAGTACCCAGAGAACACATCCATGTGCTTGGGGAGAAAATGGAAACTCCAAACAGAATGGCTCCGTGCTGAATTTGAACTCTCTTACTATCCACTGTGCAACCATAGCAATGAGTTATTGAAAGTTATGAATTTGTATTTGAGGGAGGAAACTGGAGAACCCACTGGAGTACTTATAAACCCCATGCAGGCACAGGGCGAACACACAAACTCTACAGTCTAAAAGCACATCAATAAATTTTACATTTACACCAGATAACCCATAAAAAAATAAAAACATGTTGCTTGAGTACAGTTGAGTTGAGCTGAAAACCATCTTTTGATAATCACAAGGGCAACAAACCTCCTGATAGAAGTACAAAGCTACATTGTCATAGGTGGTATAGTAAAATTACCCTTATTTATGTGTGAAAAATCACATGCATGACCCGGACGTTTTGTTGACTTGTCATCGATGAAGCCTATTGCGATGCCCCAAAAGAGGAAAAAAAATATGTCTCATCCTTTAGAATATGAGCAACTTAACTTTAAGATGTCTATTATGTATGGACCATAATGTACTGTGCCTTTCACGGGTCTTATTTATATATCCTCTAGCTGCCATCAAGCTTCACTGTCATAGCAGCTTGTAGCTTTAACAGGTGAATGAAGGCATGTAGTTTGCTTTTGGGGAAGATGTTAAGATGTTAGGAGACGTCATGTTGTAGATGGTGGGCTTGCTTGTATGTGTTAAATGAGAAGAAACGGAAAGAAAAGATGGAAGTATGTGACAGTTGTGATTTAAAAAAAAAAAAAGACCCCCCAACCTGTTTTTATGACCCAATAGAAACATGTGATATTTAGCAACGGTAAGGTTGTTTTATTACCTTTACGTTTTAGTATGTGCTACATCATATGACAGCAATGCACCAGAATAGCATCTTAAATTCGCTAGACAAACAGGCTATGCAGGTTTTTGTATTATTGTACCTATGATCGTCTCTCTCAAGGAGCCCAGAGCTCATGAGCTGAGCACGTCAATAGTCTGGGAAAGTTTGGAAAAGTTCAAATTGTTTGAAAATTAGAGATCAGTTTTCTCTTGCTTCCTACTTCAGCAGGAACCTCTTGTAATGTCATAATGTGATATCCATGTTGGGAACCAATGTTTTAAATTGCTGTACAGTGGAGAGCCCAGCAAAACATCTGTTAAATTATGTAATGAATATAAGTCTCGATTAAAAAAAAAAAAAGTGTTAGTAGCTTGAAATCATCTACATGTCTAAATAGAATTCCTGAATCACCTTTTGTTGCTCTTATTTTGATAAATGTATTTGAAGTCAGAACATCTCAGACTTTCTCATTGGATAAGACAAGGTACATGTTGCTGAATTTGTGCTGCTAATTTATTTAATCCATTAAAACCATAAAAAAGTGACTTTCTCTTTGTCCAAGGTAATGAAAGCAAAATTCAACAAGAGCAGGAAAAAGAGTCACTCTTTTACAGAAAGTGTGGTCCATAACCCATTTGTAGGGAAACCAATAACGCTGAATCCAACAAATCAAGAAGGCTACAAAGCAGCAATGGCCACACTGCCAGCCGTATGTACCCTGGAGCAAACCCAGTCTGAATGTCGCTTGAGAAGAAAGTCTTGATCCATCAGGAAAGATACTGTGGTGCGGTTCCATTAATGCAGCCCGAACAAAACGGAGCACTCGCAGGACATGGAGGACTTTAAATGGAACATCACATCACACCTCGCTGCACATCACAACTGACACGAGCAACTTCTGGTGATGCTAAGACGCCGTCATACAGTTAAAAAGCCGTTGACAAATTCTTAGCAGGCAAAAAATTGTGATCCTAGTCATCCAACGTACGGTTCAGAAGACTGATAAAATGCAAAAACGGGCCGTTGAAGGCTCATCTTTAGTCAAAGAACCTACCGACCAGACTTTTTTTTTTAAGGCCAAGTTGAAAAGCTCAAGACGGTGTTCTGTTTGTGGCTTACAGATCACTGAAGAAACAAACAGTAAGGTCGCTGTAAGAGTTTTATTCTATGAAAATACCACACTTCATTGGAGGTTTAAGGTAACTATAAAAACAATAACAATTACAGCTTCCCCTTTCTGGAAATAGATCCTCCTGAACGTCTCACAATGGGTTCACGACTTTGAAACAACTTCTCTACTAAAATACCATTTAGAAGACGATGCAGTAAGCAGATTATGTTGAATCCATCCAGACGCCATTTAGTTTGTTATATATGCAGTAAAGATGTGAGAAAATGCAGCTTCAGGAACTACAAAAGAGAAAAAGGTGTCATTGCAGAAATATTTATTGAAATAAATATGCCATGGATACACTTTCATACTATATCACATAAATACTGAATTTAGGCAGTTTGTGAAAACATGGTTAAAGTGTTTTAGATTGTTTATATTCAATTAGATCATTAAAACAATGTAAATACACATTTGGGATAAAACTTTTGCCTTAAGAGACACATCATGGTCCAATTCATAATGTTCCATCCTTACAATACTATACTGTATTTAGCTTATAATTTACTGCGGTCGTGCTGAATCAGAACCAAGTGTCCACATCTACTGACAAATCAATAGCATTCATTCATATAGAATATTGTGACCATGTAATATTTACAGTCTCAAAAAATGAGTGAATAAAAGCTTCGGTTATATTGTGAAAAGATACTCCGAAATATAAAACTTTTTAAGATTTAATCAAATATTTAGCAGATTTAGGATCCAACCTGGATTATGCTTCAAAGTCTAAACACCACAATGCAACTTGCTACTCTAGTTCGGTGAAAAGAGGAGACTTGAGAGTCATGCTAGGTCGTTACAATCGTCCACACATGGATTTAAATGTCATTCTGTACAAGGAAATCTTTCAGAAATCTTTATAGGGGTTTTTGAAATCAACACCAAAGTCTGTCTGTTTTCATATCCTTTACAAGAGTTGTATTCTAGCAAATTCATACGGCTGAATACGAAACTTCTCAACAGCCAGTTCATGAAAACCTTTTACTTTAAATCGCCCGTCGCCGGGGCAAGATTGCGCTTCGGTCAGACAATAAAACTAGTAGAAATTTTTTAGGTGATATGAAAAACTCAGACGGACTTTGACAGTCCCAGTAAGTGCTGAACAAGGAATGCACATAAAGTTCCACAAATATTATTTCTAAAATATATTAAAACAAATAAAATGACACACAAAATATTTTCTTACACTTTCAAAAAGTACACAGTATTGAGTATAGGTGTAGGGATTTGGGGCATGCACCACCTGGGAATCAAGATGGCTTGTCACCTTCTTTCTTCAGGCGGCTAAAAGGACAAACAAAGACAAGTCAAGACTTTGTGCTGCTGACTGTGGAATATTTTACCTGAGCTTTGTTTACTCAACTGGAGTGAAATGACACTAAAATTGCAGAGGAAATAGATTTTTCATCATGTAAATAAATGTATATGCCAGGCAGATAATTTCCTTTTTTAACTCATCGCTCAAAAAGCTATGTTAAGTGGATGTGCACTTTTTTTCTTGTGACCATACTAAACAATTTAATATCCCTGTGTATTATTAGATTTTCACACTTCTTATATCAACCCTCTAAGATACACTTATTCTAATGATTTCAAAGAAAAAAAGTATGAAACATGAAGAATGAAACAAAAATAAGAAAATATTTATTTCGGCTTTATTAATGAGTTAATTCACTTTTATGTTTAATATTTGGTCCAGTTTCTTCTTTTTTTTCTCCTATTTGTGTGCAGACAGTGTCCACATGTAGAGTAACAAATAGGACTTTTGGATTATTTATTAATGATGTGAAGTACAAAACTCATTTCCACTATCAATACTCACCTGTAATAATCCTCCTGGCTGGGGAGAGGGCCTCCATGCAGGTGATGCCCGTGCAGCCACTGCTGCTCCATTGCCATCCTCTGCAGCTCTGCAGACTGGGCGTGCATGGCCTGGAGCTGATGAGCGGCAGACATCTGGGGAATTGGACCCTGTAGCTCTCGTGGATATGCAGCGCCTGTGAGAAGCACCCATACAAAAAAGTGACGTTGAGTTAACTTCATCGTTGACCTTCTGGTCTGCGACGACGTCGAGAGTTGAGATTACAAACCAAAAAGTGGATGGCGCAGCATCTCATGATCATGCGGAAGTTCACTGAGTAAAGGGTTGGGAATGGGACCTCCAGGGAAAGGGAATCGGGCCAAACGTGGCCCCGTTGCCAGAGGGTCCACCAGAGGATGGGGGCTCGTACCTGTGAGGAGGAAGTAGACTTGTGGTCAATGTGGGTATTTTTCAGAGCGTCGGGAGAATTACTGTTCAAGAAGTGACTCACCTTGTCCGAGAGGGTCCTGTTGGTGAAGGTGGAGGTGGGAGTGAATGTGAGAGTGTTGGTGATGATGTGGAGTCACGTTGAGCATCTGTAACCTGGCGGCGGGGTCGGCTGCCACGGACGCCATTCTCTCGGCGTGAAGCCGTTCTGCGGTGAGGCGCTCGGCGTAACTCAGCTCCGGGCGCATCTGAGGTCCCGCCAATGCCATCC